>MNCI01006688.1:147505-165578 GCA_015680685.1 Gnetum montanum | reverse complement strand
TATTTTGTCTTGGTCTTCTAGTGCGATTCATATTTGATTGTACCCACTATACCCATCCAAAAAACTATAATAGTGATGCCCTGCTATAGTATCCAAGACTTGGTCAACAAATGGTAATGGGAAGTGATCTTTGAATGTTGTCATATTTAATAGCCTAAAGTCTATACATACCCTCCATTTACCTCCTTTTTTGGTATGATTACAGGAGGACTAACCCACTCGCTATCAGCAATAGGGTATATGAACCCAGCCTTGAGAAGCTGCTCTATCTCCTCTTTCACTATTTGTTTTAACTTTTGGTTCAATCGCCTCTAGGGTTTCTTGCGAGGTTTCATGGAGGGGTCCATGTAAATCCTATGTTGGCATATCCTAGGATCTATTTTGATTAGTTCATGGTATGACCAGGCAAAGGTTTTTGACCACTTGTTTATCACCTTCAGCAAACTTTCTTTTTGCTTGGGTGCGAGCTTTGCATTGATGATTACCAGTTTTTCATTTTTAAGGGTCATGTTTTCCAAATTGGTGGGCAATGGTTTTAAATCTAGGGGCTTGTGTTTAAACTTCTCAGGAATCTCCAACTTCCCCCAATTAATGTTTTCAGAGTTAAGGGCTGGAAGTTGGCAACAGACTTTCTCAAATACGTCTGTGCTTTCAATGTAAGCATTAGTTATCCCCTCATCTAGTTCCATGTAGGTTGTCAAGTTTCTCTCTTTATCAGCCATCAGCCAATGGGTGTTTTCTTGTCATGTGGCTGCTGCATATAGGCACTTTTGTATGTCAATATCCTGTGTTATGCAGGCAATGTTAAGCTTTGCATCACCCATGATTGCACCCAATGAAACCTTGTGTCACTATATGCAATGCATGGAACTCTCTTCCTCTCAATCTTCCCAAAAGTATTTTTCTTGGATATTTCTAGGGAAATATTGTAGATTCCTAGTTGTGCATCGATTGTAATTAGCCATGCCCTTCCCATTATGATTGGGAAATCCCCTTTGTCATTGTTTATTTGGATCACCAAGAAATCAGCTGGGTATGACCAACCACCCATGGTGGTAACAATGTCTTCAACCTATCCCAAAGGAACGGTGATGGATTGGTTAGCTAACTCTAAGATGATATTGCTCTTCTTGAGTGGAGGCAGGTTCTAGGTTTTATACAATTCTTGTGAGATTAAGTTGACTCCAGAGCCTGAGTCAAGAAGAGCCTTATGGGCTTCATTCCCAGTGACTTGGAGATATACTAGGGGGACCCTGGGATCATATAATTTCTTGGGAAGGTGGCCTACTTTAATCTAGTTGGTAACGGTATGTGTTAACATAACCGTGTGCATTGGGCACGATTTTTTATTTGAAGGGGATCCCAAAACATTATTTGGTATGGCGGTGTTTAGATGTTCAACTGCTTGTGAGGGTGAGGGCTTATTTGGATTGTTGTCCTGGAGAAGGATCTTTTCATCATAACATGATTAGGACCAATTGAGGGTGGAGGATTGGAAGCCCTCGTAACATTGGGTTGTTGCAGTTGAGTGGGAAATGCCTTTGGCATCGTTGGAGCAGTTGGTGGTGGAGCCACTAGCATGAGAGACATGGATGGATTTGGAGGATGGGATACATGTGGAGTGTCTCTTCCAAGAGGGGAAGTCTGAAAATATTCCTAAACTGGGTAGTGATGCTATGGAGTTGTGTAACCCATAGGGTTACTTAGAGGAATCGATTTTCGGCAAGGGTATTGATGTTTCAGCGGTGGCATCCCCCATGACTATGGGTATTGCCACTACTGATGTTGTCCCATGGGTTGTGGTGGAGCTCCACTTGGATAGTACATTAATGATTGGTGGAACTGTCTTGGGTTACCTTGGGGATAATGTAACCTTTGGGATGTCTGTCATCTGTTCAGTCTTAGATTGAGTACATACACCCCAAACTCTTGTAGATGTGAAATGATTGGAAAACATCCCTTAGGATGGTCATAGTAGCAGATCTCACATGCACTGTCATCATCTGTTTTTGAATCCACAACCTCATCGAGGATAGTAATTTTTCCCTTACCCTTGTTATGTGCAAGGCCTAAATCTCTCTGCTTTATCTTACCTTTTTCACTACTTCGTTCTACCTTAGACTCTTCTACAATTTTTAGGACAGTTTCAATTTTAGATTCTAAGGAACTCCATATGTCATCTACCTTAGCCGCTATTTCTATTGTTAACTTTTGAATAGGCAAGGTTTTCCTGTTCACCAACTCTTCGATTGGTGACTCATCCTCTTCATCACAAAATTTTACTTCCTTCTTTCAAAGAGAGGGATCACGGTTGTATTCTTCCATACTTTCCCTTTTGCATAGATCCCCTTCTTCTTTTGCTACTTGTTCCAACAAGTGATGAACTTCATGGGCTCTGCATTGTGATAATCTCCCTTGGGCATAAGTCCCAAGGGTTCTTCTAGTCTCATGCCTTAGCCCATCTACGATGTGGTGAAGTTGATCCCGCTATGCGTATCCATGGCCTTGGAAATGATGTAACAATGTGTAGTAGTAGACCATGGAAGCATCCAAGGGTTTGTGATTTCCTTGCTTCCATCCTTGGATCTGCTTATGCAAATTGGACACTCTGGACTACGTCTGATACTTATCGTTGAACATTTCTAACATCGTACTCCATCTCCTAATGGTTTCTGGTTCTAAGGACCAGTACCAGCTCTCTGCTTCCTTGGTGAGTGTCCTAGGAAACAACTTAAGTTTCTACCACTCATTTTCTATGTTCTGCAAGGCACAGGCATCGTGGAATGCCTGTAAATGATGCTACGGATCAGCATTGTATCCCCCCTCAAAGCGTGGGATGTTGTTCATGTCTAAATGCCTGATCCGACTATCTTTTAAATGCCTTGTTGGGATTCTTACTGCCTCTGTTATATCGAGCATACTTTAGGTTGTAAGTAGGGGCTCATCATGATCATCTCTTTCATGATGCCTATGATGTCTCTATTGTTCCCTACATTCCCTTCTTTCATGCCTTTGTCCTCTCTCTCGACTCTTTCATCGAGGTCTTTCATTTTTTTTACTTTTATCCTCTCCGTTATGCTATTCATGATGGCTATGCCCAAATGTGGAAGGAGAGGGTAAGTGATGAGATGAAGGGGAAGAATAAGGAGAACCATCTCCATGATGATGTTTCCTACCTTCTCTTATACTGCTACGACCCTGATCGTGATGACAATCTAAGTGCCCATCCTTATCATGAGTTGTTGTTCCCTCTGTGAATAGCTGGTGTTCACGAGCATCAGAACCAATGTTATGTATCGTTGATCATAGGTTTTGATACCTAGCCTCCTCACCCTCATTAGGAGGGGGAACATCTCTTGATAGAAAACCCGTTGTAAGTGGTTCACCATCTCTAGTTTCACTAAGGACATGTGGGACCTCTTTTCCCTTCAACAGTGTATGTTGGCTCTCCTGCCTTGCATCCCTCATACGTTGTGCTTTTGTGGNATGTTGGCTCTCCTGCCTTGCATCCCTCATACGTTGTGCTTTTGTGCAATAATAATCCCTCATGTCAATGTCTTCCACAATGTATTCAGCATATAATTATGTCATGCCTATCTGTGCCAAAGCACGGAAGAGCATCTTAGAGAACGCACGATCTGGAGGTAACATGATGTTACCTTGCATATCTCTCCAGCGCATCTATTCATCTTGATGAAGGATAAAGGTAAAGTTCAGAATATACTCATCGGGATGAGTATAGACTATTTAGTATTGTTTAGGACTTGGCTGATTTCAGTTATGTGTTTTTGATTACTGACTATCTTTTGTATTATCCCTAGGTGATGTGCTCTTGTGAGAAGAAGACATTGTTATTTCAGTGTGCTAATTTTACCATTATATAAATTTTTCTTTAATTAACCTGAAGGTTCGTTTAGGCTCCCAACGATGTGAGCGATATCCTTTATGTTCTATTCAATGCACAAACACTTAGTCCCTGGCAATGGTGCCAATGATGAGTGGTGAGATACCATTACACTCAACCATATGAAACGAGAGTAGCACGCGCGATCCGTTCAAACTCCGTAGACTAAGTGCCTACACGCCGCAAGGAACACTTGGGGTTAATTTTTCGTTGTCTTCCCAGACTTACTTGTGGTTGTCACGGTGTATGGTTAAGTAAGTCCAAGGTATATGATTGTTATGGTTTTTATCTTTTATGTCGCCTATGCTATTGAGGTGAAGGGTTGGAGAAACTAACTAACTCTAACTAATGAACTAATTCTAAATTACCTAGCGTCAGCATCCGTTCCCACTTACCGTACATACCCTGAACCGATGCAACTGTGGCTACCAAACGCTAATCGTTTCTGGGATCCCACAAGTAATGCACATGCTCGAAGTGGTTGTACTAAGGCACTTAACTAGGAGGAAAGGGTTGAGAAAGCTAATTTAGCCTAAGTGCGATGAGTAGCCAATTCCTTGACTAATAGTACACATCTTTGTGCATGACTATCACTAGGATTACCAAATGCAGATCCTAGATATGCCACTGGGTTACCAAGTAGTCACACTTAGATGCTCATAATCAAGTTGTACTCATACCGCGTTGCGATGAGCAGCCAATTCCTTGACTATCCGTACACATCCTTTCATGCTCGTAATCAAGTCATACTTATTTAGCATTCTAGGAGTTTAAGGGTGAGAGAGAGAAAGTAATAAATAACATTAAAATAAATCCTATTCCATGCACTGTAAGGTTTATCTAGGAAGTTCATCTTTATTGTCGTACACAACTTGTGTTCAGGTACAATGTTGTTTGAATAAAGATCCATTCACTCTAGGACTCCTATTGCAGGCACATGGAAAATATTATATCTATGGAGTGATCAATCTGCCAGAGTTTCCCTACTTCTAGCCCAGGATGATGAAACAAGGGAGAGCTACCTCTTATTTATAGACTTGGTGATAGACCGCGATATCGCGTACATGATATCGATTGGGATGCAATATCATGACTCCCGCGATATCATGGCCTATGCGATATCGCATCTCATCAAATAGTAACCAAATTATACTTATCCAAAACCAAGCATTTTGAGCCCGAAACATTTGATTCTGAATGTTGGAAGGTGATGCAGCTACCCGTGGACCCCAAGGGGAACCTTGCCTATTGAATCATGAACCATCGGGAGCTGTTTCAAAGGCCTCCAAGTTTGGTCATGCTGTACTCATGCTTGGGCAACTGCATGACTTAACTTGAATCTTGTTTGAAAGTGATAGACCAAAATTTTATGGTGTTTTCACATGGAAACTATGGTAGCATAGCATAACAGGAATAAAAAACATAACATAGTAATAGTCATGCTAACGAAAAGCAACACGGTTTTGGAAAAATACACATAGCATTCCTGTTGTTCCAACCCTGCCCCACTGCATGAAATGCAGCCAAGTAAAATGCAAACAAAAAATAAACTCCCCTTGCACATGCTACGGTATGCTAGAGACGCACTATTCTACATAAAAAACTTGGCAAATAAAATTCCCCTCTAAGAGTAGTACGCTAAGCTAAGCATGCACTACACTGCCTAGAATTGTCCAAACCCCTGCAATAGCACAATGGCCATTCCTAACAATGGTGGCTAGGGCGATGCCATGCATAGCCGTAGAATAGCGGCCACCATAGCGACTACAACCAAAGTGGTGACAACCATGGCATAGTAGCCAAAACGATAATAAAAGTAATAGTTGCATCATAGCCACAGTGATGACCATGATAGCCAAAACAGTGACAGTAATAGCAATCTAACTTGATAAATTACACAACAAAAATGAGGGTAGCATAGTGACTTACCAGGCAGATGGAGCCTCCTGCTACTCCTCAATGTGCACCTTAAGGAGACATCGTAGAGTATGCCCCCCTTCATCTAGGTTGGCAAGCCCCTAATGCTTGCACTCACTCTTACATGCCATTACCTACTTACAAACTTGGGTGTATCAATTGTATCAACTGCTAGGTTGTCTCTCAACCCAACCACGCTACTCTTTGGGTGTAGGTTGTAAGCTCTGATAGTGAAAGTAACCATATTAGTATGGGATAACCCCCTATTTATAACCTAAGGGGTTAAAACACCTGCTACCTTCATCTCTTACGTGTAATGCAGAACGTTCTGCATCTCACACATGACATGCGGTGCCCCTGTCTACTATAGCATAGCAAGGGACATTCCTATCCCCTATAATGTAGCATGAATCTACTACAGCATAGCATGCAAGGATATTAAATTTTTCATTTCATTTTCTTATATTATGACATTGTTATAGTCCACTATGACCTTAAACTAGCAACCTCGACTTATAATGCTACATTGTTACGGTCCGCTAAGACCTTAAACTGGCAAGTCCAAAGTACAACGTTATGCAGTTGGCGTCCACTATGACCTTAAACTAGAAATGTTAGCAATTATTTTACATTTTAAACTCAGTGAAGGTCTACCAAGACCTTAAACTGGCAATTTTTTTTATGTTGCATCATTGCTTTGCATATATTCATGACATGTTGTTGTCTCAAACAGGTACCACTTGACTTGGTCTATTTGCTTATTGTGGCAAGTTTAATTGAAAAAATGGCTATGCATGGTGATCTTTGTTTGGCTTTGACATTTTTGGGTCCCTATGACAAATTTACAAGATGCCTAAATCTAGAATTAGTAGACTTTGAACTATCCTCTTGTAACACTTATGTTGCATCCTTAGAAACACCCTTGGGTTGGCTTGAACACCTAGTTCAGGCCCTAGACTTAGAGGCTAGGGATGTGACTAACGACACTCTCATTGAAATCCCTATAATCACAACTAGAGGTGAGGTGAAAACATTGAAAGTTAGCTCCCTACTAGATCCACAAGTGCAACAAAACATCTCAAAAATCCTTAATGACAATGTCAAAGCATTTGTGTGGTCATACGAAGACATACCGAGCCTAGACCTACGGCTTATACAACACAATATTATCCTAGATCCACATGTCAAGGTAGTTAAACAAAAAGCTCAAAAAACCAAGCTAGCCATCGTCTTAGCTATATGTGATGAAATTACCAAACTCTATCAAGCTAGTTTCATTCAGGAAATTGATTACTTGGATTAGGTCTCAAACATTGTAGTTGTACCCAAGAAGACCGGGAGCATATGAATTTGTATAGACTTCTAGGATTTAAATAGGGTGACAACTAAATATGACTTTCTGCTACCTAGTATCGATTAACTTATCAATACTGCTGTTGACCATGCCTTACTGTCCTTCATGGATGGGTTCTTAGGCTATAATCAGATCTCTATAAACCCATAAGCATCAATTGGCAACTACCTTTATGACCCCTTGGGGAGCTTTTTGTTACACAATGATGCCCTTTGGGCTGAAGAATGTTGGAGAAACATATCAACAAGCAATGACATACATCTTTGGTGACTACCTCTTGGAAAGGCTAAACGATTACATCAATGACATAGTGCTTAATTCTAAGGAAGCTACTGATCACCCCAATGATCTAAACATGGTCCTTCAATGTTGTCATAGGCATGACCTTTGTCTTAACCCCAGAAAATGTATTTTTGGAGTAAAAATTGAACATAAGTTAGGCTTTTTATTGTCTAAAATAGGGATCCATGTGGACCTTGATAAATTTAAAGCTATCATTAACTTAGCATTGCCTACAAACCTTAAGGAGTTGCACAGGTTGCAAGGCAGGGCACAGTTTATAAGAAGGTTTATTGCAAGGCTAACTGACAAACTACACCCAATGCAACACCTGCATAAGAAGGGAGTTAAATTTGAGTGGACAAATCAATGTCAACAAGCCTTTGATAACCTAAAGAAAGAGTTTTTGCATCTTCCAACCATTTCCCCACCATAAAGGAATAGGCCTTTCTACATCTATCTTGCCACCTCAGACACATCTATCATTGCACTACTATGTCAAAAGAGAGATGATGAGTCTAAAATCATGGTCTACTACTTAAGTCATCCATTGATAGCTCACAAAGCAAAGTACAATGAAGTAGAGAAAAACTATCTTGCCCTAGTGTTCACACTTAAAAGTGTAGACATTACCTATTTTGTAGTAAAGTTAATATCATATGCAAGAGCAACATACTTTGGGCTATTATAACCAACTTATACGAGAGCAGTAGAATAGCCCAATGGAAAGCCATAACTACAGCGTTTGATCTACATTATGTAGCACAATCCTCTACAAAAGGTCAAGCAATAGCCACATAGCTTACAACTTCACCCATTGATGACCAAGCAGTAATAGAACTCGAGTTCCCGGATGAGCATGTCAATAGCATAAGTCCCGTACCATTAGATTTTAAAGCTACTTTGCATTTAGACAGTGCTTTAGCTACATGAGGTGGTAGCGTTGCTACCATTCTTACATTTCCCTCTAAGGAAATTCGACCCTTCGCATATCATTTTACATTCCTTTGCACAAACAACATAGCTGAGTATGAAGGACTCCTTAGGCACCTTCTAGCACCTCAAGAGTTGAGGATCCAACACTTAGCAATCTGAGGCAACTTATAGCTAGTTATCAACCAGATCACTAAATTTTATTCTTCCAAGGCTCCACGCTTGCAACCTTATTACGATTTAGCTAAGAATCTACTAAAGTAGTTTACAATGCTAAACATCCAACATGTGCCTTGCAACGAAAATACTATAGTGGATGCGCTAGCCACGTTAACATTAAATGTGTCATCACACCTATTTGCTACCTTGCCCGCTTTGATAGTAGAATGTGCAGATCCTATTACTTAAGTAGTGCACATTGCATCTATAAGTGCAATAGATACCCAAGAGTGATATGCCAACATTAAAGCTTACCTACAACATGACAAACCCCACACAGCTTGACATCTACTCAAAAGGATGCAATACGAAAGCAAGCATGGCAATATGTCCTCATAGGAGACAACACTCTGTGCAAACACTCTTACGATAGAATATTGCTAGCTTGCGTTAGTGGGGAAGAAGCATAAAAGATTGTTTACGAAGTCCATGAGGGACTATGTGAGGGACACATAGCCCCTAGGGCTATGGTAGCAAAAATCAGACACTTAGGTTACTACTAGCCTTGAAAGAATGAGATTTCCTTGCCAAAGTTAGGATGTGTGATGTATGTCAATGCCATGAAAATCTCATACATGTGTCACCCACTGAATTGCATACCACGCAGATCACATGGCCCTTCCAACGTTGGGGACTAGATATCATAGGATCCATCACACCTAAGTCTTCAGCAGAACATAGCTTCATTATTACCGCAACCAAATACTTCACAAAGTGGATAGAAGATATCCCCCTTAGAAAGACCACATCTCAAAAGGTTTCTCACTTCCTTTTGGATAACATAGTAACACGATTTGGTCTTCCCATGAATATTGTGATAGACAATGGGCCACAATTTAGTAGCACAAAAACCAAAACCTTTTGCAAAAATCCTGGCATCAAACACTCCTTCTCATCACCATACTACCCCCAGGTGAATGGCCAAGTAGAAGCAACCAACAAAGTCATCATTAATCTATTGAAAAAGATGCTTAGTAGCAGCAAGAGGCAACAAATCCTCTATGTGTTGTGGGCTTACTGCACGACATGTAGAACAACCATAGGTAAGACTCCTTACAATCTTGTTTATAGATCTAAAGCAGTGTTACCTCTTGAATTGTAGGTACCATCACTTTGAATGATCCTTTCGAACATCATGGATGAGGCGCAAAACAATGAGTCAAGGATCATTAATCTTGACTCCATAGAAGAGGAGTGCGCCCAAACACTTGGTCACATTGAGCGGTACCAAGATAAGCAATGATAGAAGCATCACTACAATTTAGATCAACAAACAATCAAAAAGGGGAACTTGGTCCTCAAGGCAATTCATCACCTTGTGAGAAAATTCTCAACCGACTGGGAAGGTCCTTTCATAGTCACGAAAGCCTATGAGAATGTGGCATTCAAACTAGCCAACATGAATGGCAACGAGTTTGCAAATCCTATCAACTAGTTGTACCTCAAACCATACTATGTTTGACACAAAGGATTACATTAGATGCGAAGCAAGGTAAGCAAAACGTCCACTACGACGTAAACCTAGCACAAATAGTCCGCTATGATCATAAACTAGCATAAAACATCCGCTATAATGTAAAACTAGCACAAATAGTCCACTATCACTATAAACTAGCACAAAACATCTTCTATGATGTTAAACTAGCACAACATGTCCTTGGGCTATGATGTAAAACTAGCACCCACAACATGGTCTACTATGACCTTAAACTGGCCATCCACCTTCAGCTATGACATTAAACTAGCATAGTGGTGTGCTAGGACCTTAAACTAGCACATCAGTCTACTAGGACCTTAAACTAGCACATCCAATGGTCTACCAAGACCTTAAACTAAGTTCACAGTGCAACACCTCCAAGCTCACACATCTGACCCTTTTGAGCAAGCAAGCATGCACGTCTTCAAGTTTCCTAGGTGGATGGGGTGGGACGTTGTAGTTCTAGAATGCAATTCATGTCACCAAGGAAAAACCCTCTAGAACACATGTAGTGTCATCACCCCTAGCATCTTGCTGATCTTCTAGAGATGTCATTTAACATCTTGCTGACCTTCTAGAGCTACCGCTACCACAACCAGTCACCTTGGCAGTAGCTCTTGTCGTCAACACCTACTGCTAGAGTCTCAGCACTATTATGGCCTAGCCACAATATTGCCACCCTCCAGCCCTCGCTACCATCATAATCCAAAATGCATTAAGCTATTAGGCTTCTCACCTTGCAACAGGACTGCATGATATTTGCCTTGGGCAAGGAATCCTAAGCACTTGCATCACCACCACTCCTAGCCTCTTCGATGCTAACCTTTCTAGCCTTCTACCACTGGAACCTATGCTGGCCTTCCTACTTTGGACATCACACACATCAGACATAACACTTTCCACTCTGGTAGCATCCAAAGAAAGTAAGACTTTGCCCTCACTTCACTCGATGGTTGCTTTTTTCTGGTTTTCTCTCTGTTGTGTTTGCAAGATAAAAGCCAAGATGACATCGTTCAGGGATGCATTTCACCACAAGAGCAAGGTACTACATTACTCCAAAGTACTCGCTTTGATTAGCCTAGCTACTTGAGAGTGCATACCCTACTCTCCCTTTTAGGCAACTTAATCCCCACTCCCTATACCTGTAGTCTTCCATATTCCCTTTACAAGCTTTCTTAATGCACATAAAGCCCTTTCACATGTCCAACCACCAATTCCATGATAGATGTAATGCAACTTGCCCCATGGGAAGCCTCTGTAGGTAGGTCAAAGCCCACATGGATGTAACACAATTCACCCCGGGGAGGAAACACTTGTCCTATGATGATGACAAGGTTGTCTCCAAGTGAACATAGGTGTGCAACAAAAAGCATAAAAGAGCAAAAAAAAAAGCACCAGTGCCTAAAAAATGGCACGATAGCTAATTTACAAAAATTTTACCTATGGATCAATCATCTCTAAGAACTTTGATGAGAGGTTGAAATCCAAAAAATAGACACCCATGTGTGATGATTCCCTCATAAACATTCCAACAAGGGGTCACACTATGGCAACAATTTTCATAACATCATGTTTTACATTCATATCTTCCTTGAACCTGCTTTCTTAAAATTCATCCCTTGCCCCCTACCTTACAATTACTCTCCAAGAACTCTCAAACATAGCGAAGCATCATCCAAGTGGGCATTGGAAAGTGATTGATGAGTGGCGAGGTACCCCTACACTCCACCATACGAAACGAGCGTACACGCGTGATCCGGTCGAACTCCGCAGACTAAATGCCTTAACGCCACAAGAAACACTTGGGGTTAATCGTTCGTTGTCTTCCCAGGCTTGCTTGTATGTGTCACGGTGTATGGTTAAGCAAGTCTGAGGTATGTGATTTTTTTGGTATTTTCGGCTTATCTTCTATGCTACCAGGAGAAAAGGGTTGAGAAAACTAAACTAACTCTAACTAAGATCTAAGTCTAAATTAACTAGCGTCAGCATCCGTTCCCACTTGCCGGACACACCCTGAACTATGCAATTGCAGCTTACGAAACGCTAATCGTTACTGGGATCGCCACACGTAACGCAAGTGCTCGAAGTGGTCGTACTGAGGCACCTATTTAGCCTACGTGTGATAAGCAGCCGATTCCTTAGCCAGCCGTACACACCCGTAGGTGCTCGTAACTAAGTCGTACTTATCACACGATATAGCCTAGAAATGAGCAGCCGATTCCTCAACTAGCCGTACACATTAGACCCGGGAGTTACCAAGCGCAGAATCCTGGAATACGCTACTGGGTCACCAATCATCCAATGCTCATAATTGAGTCGTACTCATGCATTGCGTCAAGCAGCCGATTCCTTGACTAGCCGTACACGTCCGTAGACGCTCGTAATCAAGTCGTACTTGAACGCACTAGGAAAGTAGTAAATGAAAGCAATAAAACCATGTACTGCAAGGTTTATCCAATCAAGTTCATCTTTATTGCCGTACACAACTTGGGTTCAGGTTACAAGCTACTCGAATAAAAAGCCGTTCACTCTAGGACTCCTACTGCGGGCACATGGGGAAAAATTCTAACTCTGGAGTGATCAATCTGCCAAAGCTTCGCTACACTAGCAAGGATTGGGAAATGAAGGGAGTGCCGCCTCTTATTTATAGATATGGCGGCGCGACGCGATATCGCGTACGCAATATCGTAGGAGAAGACGCGATATCGCGTACGCGATATTGCGGCCTAGTGTAAACCGCGTCTCATCATACCCCCATGACTAAATGAAAACTCGTCCTCGAGTTCCTTACAATGATATCAGGTAGGTATGGGATTATTAGGGAAAATGGAACTAATGGGATGACATGTGAACGGTCTTTATTACAAGACTTGACAAAAACTGGTGTTCATGACAACATGGGTGAACACCTTATTACAATGACATCAGGCCAAAGTTGGCAGCTGAGAGAAAAGAGGAGAAAGAATATAAGAGAAGAAAAGAGAAGAGTCTTGTTGCTGCCAATGCCTAGATTGTGCCTTCCGTTGTCCATCCGTACGCGCATTATCAACTCCACTCCTTGCATGCTGCTTCAGCGCTGCTCCATTCCAAGTGTCTGCTCCAGATCCATTCTGTTGTTGTATGATTGCTATCTGCACACACAACACCATCATATATTAGCAAGGGTAATTGAATCATTAAGTAAAGCATACCTTGCTTCGGTTTAGGCTCACTGGCTAAGGTGTGGTATGGCTGATATGGATCTGGGAAAATATAGATGATGATTACTGAAGGTATAGGGGTTAGGAAGAAAAACGAAAAAATCCGGGGCTTAGGATAAAAATCGAAAAAGCAGGCCCCGTACCCCCATGACTAATCGCGAACCTCCGGTAGCGTTAGAATGGAAAGAGAAAAGGAATAGGAATGATAGGTAAAAAGGAACAACTATGGCATCAAGGAAAAGATGTCATGATGGAAATGAACAAAAAATGATAATTAATTACAAAATGTTAAGGAAAAGAAGTTAACTAGTGTTCCAAATAGGAATGTCAGTGGGTCCTCCCCAAAGCAGGCTCATGCCCTTAATGCCCTGACAATCCCACATTCAAAGAGTTCGTAGGCTCGGGGAATGTCCTGTGGAAACAAGAGTTAAAGTCTTAACCGTAAGAACTAACCAAAAAGAAAACAAAGCATCAACCAAAGTATATACAATGATACAACCGGCAATGAGGTGAACAATGGAGAGAAGGATGGGAAGAAGAGAAGTGGAATGGAATCCCAAGAACAAGGTGGTGTACAGCCCCTTGTGTGTTACATGATGAATGTGACTTGGCGAATCTCATTCCAACTTTGGGCTCAAACCAACCACTTCCAGTGACTTCGCTTCAATGCAGTTAGTTAAATCATCCACTTGGGTAACAAGGATGCAACTTCGAGAAGCCACCACCATTCCAACGAAACAACAGAGAGAATGGGAAGCGAGAAGGACCTTAGTTAGAGGGAACACTTTGGTTCCATAACCAATGCTTGCAGCCCACATTTATTCCGTCTAAGGGGTGTGCTTTGAATCCTCACTTTTAGCTTCTTAGCTTTTCTCTTCTTCTTTTTTTTTTCTTTTTCTTGTTTTGTGTTTTTATGCGTGGGGACCACACCATGCAAAGACTTCTTTATTTTTATTGTCTCAGCTTCCGATTATTGGGTTACATCAGAACGGTAAGAAAACCCAAGAAGAAAACATCCAAGCACCCAAGTGAAAGACCAACACAAGAGCACCAAGTTCCCTTGAAGTCACACCCTTTTCAAATCCTTGAGTCCTTCCTTAGTTTGAGAAATACCCAGTCACT
This sequence comes from Gnetum montanum, assembly GCA_015680685.1. Taxonomy (NCBI): domain Eukaryota; kingdom Viridiplantae; phylum Streptophyta; class Gnetopsida; order Gnetales; family Gnetaceae; genus Gnetum; species Gnetum montanum. Next base: position 151,173 of record MNCI01006688.1, on the reverse strand, counting down.
GGTTCGTTAAAGTTCTTATTAGAAGGGGACTGTACATTTCCAAGCAAAGGGAAACCATAGACTTGATGGATGGATGAATGAAGTAATCTCATTGCCTGCCATATCAAAAGAACATACCTTAGTATAAACAATGTAACTTAAAGGTAAAAACCCCCACATTAGCAATTAATGAAAAACAGTTCATCCCATTGGCCCGCACACTTATTGGGTGACGAATTTACATGATGGATGACACACACACACACACACAAAAAGATAGAAAAATATAACGATGTTGTAAAACAAAAACAATAAATATTAAAGAAAGTTGTAAAACAAAAATGTGAAAAACAAAAACGTTGTAAAACAAAAACGTGTAAAACAAAAACTGAAAGAGAACTGAAGACCCCATATGAATAGCATAGGTGGCCATCTCCCCCATGACTGAGTTGCGAGGGAGAGATCCGAAGTAGTGAGCGCCTATTTGAATTTCTAAGCAGTGCCCAACTTCTCCAAATTGATGATCTTAAATTCAAGGTTGGAAGTTGGCGATTCTCACGTTCCAGTGTATCTATGCCACGGTTGTTGGCATGAGTTTCCTCAGTTCGTTCCATGCATATTTGTTTGCTCTTATGAGAAGCTGTCAACCACGGGGTGTCTACTACTTCTTGTGTGGTGGCTACATACAGGCATCCTGGTTGCAGAGTTTCCTGGGCACACCTGTTACATGGAGACAATTCCTCCATGTCATCACCTGATGAATCATTGTATGTGCTGCATGGAACTATCCTCTTCTCGATCTTTCCACATATGTTTATCTTGGAGATTTCCAAGGAAAGATTACGGATCCTAAGGCATGCATCTACTGTGCTTAGCCATGCCCTTCCCATTATAATTGGGAAGTCCCCTTCGTTTTTGTTAACATCAATCACTAGGAAGTCTGCTGGGTAGGACCAACCACACACAGTGGTGATAATGTCCTCTGCCAAACCCAATGGGATGACAATGGACTGGTCTGCCAGCTCCAGTTGAATGTTGCTCTTCTTAAGTTGGGGCAGGTTCCCGGCGTGATACATCTTTCGCGAAATTAAGTTGACTCCGGAACCTGAGTCAAGAAGAGCTCGATGTGGCGCATTCCCAACGATCTGCAAATGAATAAAGGGACTCCCAGGGTCAGTTAGTTTCCTGGGAAGGTGGCCTACCTTGATATAGTCAATTACAGTATGTGTTAACATAACCGTATGCGTTACATTCCCTTGGACTGAAGGGTGCTCCGAAGTGTTAGTAGTTAGAGGCCTATACATATACCTGTCTGCTTGTTGTTGCGAGAGCCTATCCGGACTCCTAGTTCTGAAAAAGGATCTCCTTTTGGTACAGTTATCCCCAGAACTAGTGTCCGGTTGGATATGTACACTCTGAATATTTACAGATCTCGCAGCGTGACGTTGCTGCGGTTGGGTAGGTTATTCCCCTTGCATTGTTGGAGCAGGAGGTGTTGCGGGAACTACTTGAGGAAAAGGTGCGGGTGGAGTTAGAGGATGGACGGAATGTGGAATGTCTCCCGGAGGAGAAGGAGTCCTTCTGAAGTACTCCCGGGCGTCGTAGTGACGCCGTGGAGTGTGACTCATAGTGTCACCTGGAGCAACTGGCTGCTGCACATAATAACCATAAGGATCAGGCTTCCGGTAAGGGTATCGATGTGTTGGTTGTGGCATCCCCCATGACTGTGGGTATTTCCACTGCTGATGTTGCTCAATGGGCTGCGGAGGTGTTCCACTTGGATAATACGTCAAGGGTTGGTGGAACTGCCTCGGGTTACCTTGTGGATAAGGTAACCTTCTGGGTGTTTGCCGTTGATTAAGTCTTGGGTTTAATGCATACACCCCAGACTCCTGCAGGTGTGAGATGATTGGACAACATCCAGTAGGATGGTCATAGTAGCAGACCTCACATCCACCGTCATTGTCTGACTCAGAATTTTCAGCCTCATCGGAGTTAGAGATTTTTCCCTTACACATGTTATGTGCAGGGTTAAAGTTTCTCCGCATGTTCTTGCTTTTATCACTACTTTGCTCATCCTTATACTCTTCTACTATCTTCAGGACTGTTTCTATTCGTGAGTCTAAGGAATCCCACATTTGGTCTACCTTATCCGATATCTCCGTTGTTAACTTTTGGATCGGCACAGTTTTCCTGTTCACCAACTCTTCAAGTGGTGACTCATCCTCCTCATCACAAAATTTCACTTCCTTCTTACGAAGGGAGGGATCACAGTTGTATTCCTCCGCACTTTCTCTTTTCCGTAGCTCACCCTCTTCTTGCGCTACTTGTTCCAACAATACTTCAACTTCATGGGCTCTTAGTTGGGAGAGTCTCCCTTGGGCGTAAGTCCCAAGAGTTCTTCTCGTTTCATTTCGTAGCCCATCCACGAGGTGGCGAAGTTGATCCCGCTTAGCGTACCCATGGCCCGGGCAACGATGTAGCAATGTGTAGTAACGGGCCATGGCAGCATCCAAGGATTCATGAGCTCCTTGTTTCCAGCCTTGGATCTGCTTACGCAAGTTAGACACTCTGGAGTACGTTTGATATTTGTTGTTGAACAATTCGAGCATCGTACTCCACCTCCTGATGGTTTCCGGTTCTAAGGACCGGTACCAGCTTTCCGCTTCTTTAGTGAGTGTCCTTGGGAACAACTTGAGTTTCTGCCACTCATTGTCTATGTTCTGCAAGGCACAGGCGTCGTGGAATGCCTGTAAATGATGTTGAGGATCAGCGTTGTATCCCCCTTCAAAACGTGGGATATTATTTATATCCAAACGCTTGATCCTACTGTCTTTCAAATGCCTTGTGGGAATCCTAACTGCCTCTCTAATGTCAAGCATACTTCGGGTTGCGAATAGGGGTTCGTCATGATCATCTCTTTCATGACGTCTGTGATGTCTACGTTGTGGTTCCCTATTCTCCCTACGTCCTTGTCCTTGTCCTAACTCCTCTCGACCTTCTTGTCGAGGCATTTCATCTCTTCTACCTTTACTTTCCGCGTTATGCTCATGGTGGCTGCGCCCAGATGTGGAAGGAGAGGGTGAATGATGTGATGAAGGGGAAGAAGAAGGGGATCCATCACCATGGTGATGTTTCTTGCCTTCTCTTCGGCTGCTTCGGCCCCGATCGTTGTGACGATCAACGAGTCCGTCATTAGTGCGAGTGATTGTTCCTGCCGTGAACAGCTGGTGCTCACGGGGATCAGAGCCTGGAATATGTATCGTTGATCTAAGGCCCTGATGCCTAACCTCTTCACTAGAGTGAGGAGGAGGAACATCATTTTCTAAGAAACCCATCGTGAGGGGTTCCTCTTCTCCTATTTCACTAATGACGTGGGGAACCTTGCCCTTCAATAGTGAATGTTGGCTCTCCTGCCTTGCATCCCGAATACGTTGGGCATTTGTGGGATGATAATCCCTTGTGTCATAATCATCCAAAACGTATTCAGCAAGCAGCTCATGCATGCCATACTGTACCAAAGCACGGGAAAGCATGTTGGGAGCGGATCGATCTGGGGGTAACACGATGTTACCTTGCATGTCTCTCCACCGCAGTTGCTCATCTTGATGGAAAACAAAGGTAAAATCTGGCACATACTCATCGGGATGAGTATACGTGACTTTAGCCTATTGAGGACATGGTTGATT
>MNCI01006688.1:67683-146495 GCA_015680685.1 Gnetum montanum | reverse complement strand
GCGATATCGCGTCGGCCGCGATATCGCGTACGCAATATCGCGGCCTAGTGTAAACCACGTCTCATCAGCGATGTTGGTGTCTGGTTCTTCATGGTATTTCATATTCTTTGTCGACATCTCTTGGGTAGATCTTCCAAACTTCAACAAAGAGGGGCCATTCAAACACCATAAATTTCAGGCTCTCATGATTCAGTAGTCCTAAAATTTGGGCAAGGATCCCTAAAAGCATGATGTCACAATGGACCGTGTAGACAACGTGGCACCCCGAAAGTCATAATGCTTGCAAATTCACTTCTAAGCTTGCCTGAAACCCTCTACAGCATAATCAATGCAACACCTAGCCATGAGGCCAATTTTCATAAAAAAGATGCCCAAGGTAGACTGTACAGTCTGGAAAATTTTCTATCACCTAGGCTAATAGGCTTGCTACACCCTCTAGCTTACCCAACTTGAAACTTGACCTAGCTAATGGTATACCTAGGGACCATGCTAGGAGTTGTCGAAGGTGTTTAAGATGCACTAAACAATTCAACAAGTTTTCTAAGCACAGGAACCTGCTACACTACACTATGCTGCACTGCATAGTAAGCCTTGAGAAAACTGATCAGGCACCAAAGATGAAAATTGACAATAACTCAACCCTCTAGGGTACCTACCCCACTTCATCCTTAAAGCATGATCAACATGATGCAGCAAAATGTGGCAGGTTTTTTCAGAAATCACCTCAATTTGAGTGCTACACTATGCAGCATAGCATAGCGTAGCGGGGATTTACTGTGACAATACTCCTACTCATATTGCTCTAACAAAGTAGGCATATTTACCCATACCTCAACCATCAAACATGCTTGTTCTGTTGCCACACTAGGACATGATTAACATTCTATAACAAAATGATTGCAAAGTAAGTCAGAATTTGAGCCAAATAGGGTGCTACATTATGCTACACCATGCAGCATAGCACAGCGTAGCAGGGATAGAACACATGAAGGTCCTCTACAAAGTGGTTCCAGTAAAATAATTGCACTTGGCCATACTTTGACCCCCAAGACTACCTATCCCACTTCACCCCTAGGTTTCAAGCAAAGTTTCTTGACAAAGCATCGTAGATCAAAACAAGAATTCATGTCACATTGGCTACTACGCTATGCTACACTACACAGCATAGCACAATGTAGCAAGGACACAAAGCATGAAAACATCCCAAGGATAAACTCTGCAGGTCCTAGGACCTTTCAACATGGAAGCCAAGGTTGTCAATTGTAGAAGCTACTTGCCTAGCCAAGTCTTAAATAGGTATTCTTGGCTTTCAGGTAAGATCTCTCTCAAGACTAGCAACTACGCTAGCATGCTAGTGTTTACACTACGTCAATACGCTAGGCAGCATAAGTAGCATAACAATTGTGTGGAAGTATTAGTATGTCTCTGGTTAGCCCTAGAACTTGTTGACAATGGTCACTTCTGACCTAGCATCTCTTGAATAGATAGGATCAACAAGTTTGCTTCATTTTACATCCCCCTATTGATTCCCAAAGTTTTCCCTATGCTTGACCCTACTCGCAAGAGTAGGAAAGACGTAGTCTTGGAGCACAAGCTCCACTTTGCATTCATTGTTGGCATTCTTTGTAATAAACATGGAAATTCCCTAGATTTTGGCACATGCTAATTGAACAATATGGTCACAACACAGTAGGTTTCACATTCAACATTACATCTGCAACGTAGTACTACACAACAGTTTGACACATTCACGTTTGCACCATGTGGGACCCAAGACATGTGACATACAAACCACGTCTCTCTCTAACTTTTGGCTTTATAAATACCCTGGCAAACAATGTTCAAAGGGTTGGATTTTTTGGCATTTTTGGCTTTTGCAATCACCTTTTTGGAAGTTGGCTTTTTGGTTGGCTTCTAGCATTTTTTGGCTTTTGGACTTGGCTTTCCTGCGACTAGCATTTTGGCATTTTGGCTTTCTGGCAATTGGCTTTAGCAAAGAGACTAGAAAGTAGAAGGTTAATAAGTAGCAAACCCCAGCAATAGCACCTCCCAATCTCTTCTAGCCTAGCAAGCATTAGCTCATCAATCCCTATTAGTAGGCCGCTGGTAGTGGTCCAAGACCTATGACCATACTATTCTGTTGTAAGCTATGCCTATCCACACTATGCATCAGTTGTACACCTTCCATCCAAACAAAGATAAAATCCCTTGATCTTGAGGTGGTGCACTCTCTCATTCAAGCCTATTTCATTTTGTTTTTCTATCACCATATTTTGCATCATTTCTTATTAGTTTACATTTATTGCTTAAGTTATACATAACACTTTAAAACAATTGTTTACGAAAGGTTATTGTACACCGATTAAGTCCCTGTCTGATCGACCAGACCGTTCAGGGCACCCTACTTTAGTTTACTCCAACATGGCCCTCATGTGGATTTAGGGTTAGGCTGTACACTCGGTAACCTCTCAGTGTTCCAGCCACCAACATTTTCGGTTGCTACACATGGGACAATACTCGAAAAACTAATTCACTAAAGATGATAAGTAAAAAACGTAGTGTATGATCCATGGGATCTAGGATCCATTTTTCAAACACTCATCCATAAGCTCAATCATGGGGAAGATACCTTATCTTGATCTAGGAATTAATAAGTGCTTTTCAAATTTTTGTTTTACAATTCTCTTTGGTTTATCATTTCTTCTTATACTTTTTCCCATTTCTTACCAATTTTCACATTCTGTGATATCTTTTCATTCTTTTATACTTTTTTAATTCATAATCCTTTTCCCATTAATTTTATACTATTCTTATTCTTGTTATTTTTTCAATTTTTACTATCTTTTACAGTTTCTATATACTTTTCCATTATGTTTTCTTGTACACATTGATGATAACTTTCTAATAAAACACACCAAATAAAGCAAGATGTAGTCCTAATAAGGTGAAGATTTCTCTATATTATCAAATCATAGAAGGACTGATTACCTATTTATTAAGACCACAAAATCCATCCACCCATTCCAAAAATAAGAGGTTCTTATCATGGCCATAATGATATTCTTCTCATAATAAAACTAAGAATAATCCTTTGATCATTATGCCTAGATAGAAAAGTGAAGAAACAACTAGGAATGTAAAGGGTTTGGCATCAAGGGGATTTGTGGATTTTCTCATATTGCTACTATGAGCTCTATCCTATTGCTAAGGAAATATTATATCCTTGTAGACCTAATGAAAAATGGGAGTAAGAGAACAATAAGTGCTACCTTACCATGTCACTAGAAAGACATGTTACCCATGGCTAAACGTAGTCCTCTCATAACATCAACATAGTTAAAAATAAAATCCATGCATAAAATAAATTTGTTAGGGTGCCATTGGAAAGACTTGTTACCCATGCCTAAAGGTAGGTGGCTTCTTAGGAATCTCAAAAAATAATAAAGAGTGAAATGAATAAACTCCTCCTTTGAACAATATGCCAAGTGATAATACTCCTTGCAACTATGGTAGTCTTATAGTTGTAACTTCTAGAGATAAAAAAATGTGATGTTACTAGAAAGTGGTTTGAACTAGGTTTGAATCTTGAAAATAAGGACCAATTATTACCTTAACCACAAATCAACCCCAAGGATTCATTATGCCTATGGTAAGATACCTTACATCCTAGTTTCAGCAATTCCTTCTATCGTCCTCTCCACCTCACTATATATTTAATCATAACTTGTTGTTTTGTATAATATAGTGTTATTTTTGCAATCTAGAAATATTAACATGTGTGTTTTTCCAGATAGGTATGTCTTACATTCAACTCCTTGAGTGCCTATGAGAACTTTTAGGCATGGTTATACAAGGATACAAAGGGTTGGAGCCTACTTTGGAAAGCATCCACTTATCTAACTCTTATATTTCATACTTGGCAGCAAGTAATTCCACATCATCTTGTACCTTCTAAAACAATAAAGACTTAACAAATACATCCCATATTGTAAAACAATCTTTTTATACATTTGAAATTCATAACCCATCTCCTATCCATCCAATAAACTTTTGTTGCCCAAGATTCCTTCTTTATAAACTTTGAACACTAGATTCTTAAAAATTGTGCATCATTAATGGCCTAAGCCCCTTTGGAAAGGCATCACATCTCCCAAACATTTCATTTGAGTCATTTTTTTTCTCTAGAAAATTCAAAGAAAAATTTCAAATACAATGTTGCATCTACGATGCCACACATAAAAATAGTATATATATGCATGGAAGTAAGTGAAATTTTTCATTCCTCTCATTTTTGGCAAGAGAATTTTTTGTATTTTTTCCTTAAATATCTTGCATGGTAACTTCCTGAGACCATAGCTCCATTCCTGTAGCTCTGATTTCCAAAATTATTGAACCCTATCGATCCCTAAGCACTCAACTTAGTCATGGGAGGTGCACTATGATGACATCAGGAAATTTGAGCCAAAATTTTTCTAATGCCAAAAAGATAATAAAATCATAAGTATAAAGAAAAAATAAAGATATTATCATGAACTAATTAAAATTAAGCCAAATAACTTAATCAATTTTTCTCATTGATCATACTAACTATTTCAAGGTACATTAAGCAAGAAAAAGAAAACTATGGAAGATCATAAGTAACTAAAGATATAATACCTAAGGGATTTCATTTTTGAAATTTTTCTAACTTGTAATCATAATAAGATAAGAACTTGATCTAACCAAGAGTACAAGAAGGATTATTAACCATTAAACATTGATTTAAACACTTTGGTAATCTTAAACTCTTGATTGATTGCAAATGGTCCTTGGGAGATCAACAATTGAAGGACCTTTCCAACATGGGAGCAAGAGACCAAGAGGTCATAGGACAGGCCAAGCAAGGAAACAAACCCCTCAAGCTAAGCACATAGAATAGGAGGCCCAATCATTTAGCATTCACCAACAAAATTCTATTATTGAGCATTCAACATAGGATGAGGTAGAAGTTTCACCAATACCTAAATAGGGACAATACCTCACCTTATCCTCTAAATGCCTCCAAGTAATACAAGAAAAATCTATCATGTCCATAGTCATCATGGAGTTGAATTTTAGTCCTTTCATGGAGTTTTCTCTATAAGTTTTAAAGAAAAAACTTCAATCATCTTCTTTATATCCTATGCTATCAAATAGTGGTGCCAATTTTGGCAAAATAAGCAAGAAAATGCTATAGTCAAAATCGAAGGAGTCTCTTTGCCTTACTTAATAGCAATAATTGCAAAGGCCCTTAATATCCCAAATGAAGGGGCAAATGTGGCACAAATCACAACCAAATCAAATATTCATGTAGAGAGACTATGATTGCATAGGGCATATGAAAAAGAAGATAAAGATTATAGCGAGTAAATAGCTGAGGAGAAGATATACTTTAAGATTGAAACCTAACACATGTTTCCAACAAAAAGGCTCAACAGGATATCTACATATGTGACCAAAGGAAGTGCAACCTTGATGGGAAAATTCAATGCTAACATTATTCATCTATTCTTTCTTAAGATCCAGAGGTGGTTTGAAGAGAATAAGGTATTAAAGCTAACACGTTCATTCCCTTGCCTCATCAAGAAGCTATGCAAGTAGTGCTAGAATCCTAGGTTACAATAATGACATCCCTAGGAAGGCCAAAAATGCTACCTATGTAGAAATTTTTAAGTTGGTGCTACCAAAGAATGATCGGCTAGAGAAGTCATGAAGCATCAAGGAAGCTATAGGTACCACCCTTACCATAGCATTCTAGCTACTAGTCAGCAACGGCAAGCTAGACCTAGTAGCCAACCATAAATGGAATAATAACAACAATAATTTTCACCACTATCATAAGATTACAAAACATCTATGAGCCACCTACAACAAATTTTAAAAACAATAAGTTAAGGAAAAAGAAAGGGAACTAATTTGCACAAAGGATGGGAGAGCATCATAAGGCCGAAAGTATCCACAAGCCCAGCCAATGGGCAATTATCATTCCAAGTAGAAAGAGAGGATGATTGGATGCAAAAAATATCCTAGAATGCTACATCATTCCAAGTAATGCATGAAACTAGTGAAGGTATGACTATTATGATCATGCAACACCAAGATGCAACAAGAGCCATAGAGATCATCACTAAACACATAAAAGAATCATTCAATATAAATGTTATGCCACTAGCCAATATCTCTAGAGCACAGGGTACTCAAATGCTTTCTAGAACCTCAATGATTCCTATAGAGCACAAACATATTCTAGATAGACTACTATAGACAAGCCAAGGAATGCAAAACCTTTTTGGTATCGCAAGTGCATCCCAGTAGTCCAATCTAACTTGATATCCACAAAAGGAAAGTTGGCCATCGTAGAGACTAGAGTTAAACATGTGAAAAATGAAGTGCAGAGGTTTGAAGTAGAATTGGCAAATCTAAGGGCTAAAAGGAGAGATCCTACATAATTCATGGCACCTGGCAACTTCAGTAATTCAGAACTGACCATGTAAGATACCTTATTAACCATTATATGAAGATGGAAAAGGAGAAAGAGAAGGTAGTGTGGGATGCATCAATGACAGAAGCCCAAATGTATGCACATGTCAAAGCACTCACTGCCTTACAAAAAGATGATAAACAATTAGCTATTAATAACGCTCAATTGACAAGTATAGAAAAGCATAAAAATATTCTCAAGAAAAGCATTCGATAGCTCAAAGAATAACTAGTTTGAGTCAACTAAGATATGAGTTGCTTACCCAAAGGAAATAGAATCTTATTAATGGAAGAAGTCAGTTTCATTCACTAGAAGTCAACAATCAAAATAAGCATGTAGAAAAATGAGGTCAAGAAGCATGAAAGACTCAAAGAGCATTTTAGACATCAAGTGGACATGTACAAGCAAATCAATAAAAAAAGAGATCTAGATGGTAAAGAATAACATTAATTATCCTTTTACACAAAATCCAAATTGGCAACCCATCTTGCATAATTTAGCCCATGTCCACCAAGAAAAAATGAAAAACAAAGAATTGCAAATTGAAAACCTTATAGAATACATGGGGTTAGCAAATCTCTTATACACTAACTTAGCCATGTTAATAGCAAGTAAGCCCAAAATTGAATTAGAACATTAGATAGCAATTGTATATGCAGTGTATAAGAAAGAGTTTGCTAATAGGAAGGACATACTATAGAAGCTACATGTGGCAAACTCAGAACTAGAAATTATCAAGGCCAACTACCATGTGTAGAAAAATGTAGCAACAAACCTAGTGTGTCACATGTCAATTTATTAGGAACTCAAAAGGATGGCCAGATCATTTGAAGAAGAAAGATGATAGTTTGCAACCTAATATGTAAAAGCCAATAAGATGTTTTTGCAACTACCATGTCCATGGTATGTAGCCACTCCATCCAACATCACACGACAAGCATGGATGGAACATGACTTGAGGATAGAAGAAGAGAAGCTTTATGCACTCCTAAATTGATATTAATTCCAAAAGCCTAATGACAAAGGGAAGAAGCTAATGGAAGAGCCTCTATTGCCTAGAACATGAGGTATATTGAGCTACTTCAAATTTGATTTTTTTTTTCATGTAACTATGTCATTCTTGTAAAAACACCAATATAGCATTCTAAGTCATATAAATAGCTAGTAAGCCATGTTAAGTCAAATCTACATCCTAATTTTGTAAGTAACTCTATTCTCATTTTGTTTTAACTTAAGGATGAGTTTCCAATTAGTCATGAGGGTATGATAAAGTCAATTTTTGTTGCACTATGATATCGTAATTATGATATCATAACAATGATGTCATAGATACAATGTTGTAGCCCATTCTACATCATCATTGATGTGATGTCTCGAGATGTACGCAACCCTATAAATATTAACACTTGGGCATACAATACATAGCTTTTCATTCCATCCTTAGCTATAATCTTGTAGTTTTTTTTGTAGCTTAAGTGATAGAGTGAATGTCCATAGTGTGGTGTTGAGTAGTTTTCTAGAATCTTTATTCAAGTGAATTGTACTTGGACACAGTTCATCATCGGTAATAAAAATCTAGATTGCTTTCCATCATTATAACATTCCCTTAGTTTCCTTTGTTTACTTGGCATAATCTTTACCATTTTTTAGTTAATTTTTTATCTTTTAATTACTTTATCTTACATGTAATTAGTAAGTGGTATTGATATGACTAGTTTTGAGCAATAATTGTAATTATCTGGTAACCCAATACTAGCATTATTTGGCTCACCTAGTAGTAATTCCACTTGGTAATCCTAGCAATAGCTCCACAAGCCCAAGGCATGTATGGTAGACTAGGACTAGATTTCCATCACATTAGGCTAAGATAGGTTTATGTTTCCTTAGTTAACTAGACTTAGAATTATATTTTCAATCATGTTTACTTTAGGAGCACTTAAGAGCCTCTCAACATTACTTAATCATATGCCTTTCTAAGAGCTAAACCATACACTTGAACTTCACTGGCTCAAAGTGGGAAGATAGCAATCTCAAACTTAACATCAATTACTAGCATAATTACATTTTTCATCCACAAATTACAATCTAGTCACATGCTAACACTCATGACTTGTATGGTAGAGTGTTTGGATACACCACCACTGATCACTTGGTTGTCGAATCTTATGGAAACAAAGCATTTAGACAATTAGACATAGATGCAAGTGATTTGGCTAAACCAATCAACCATTGCTACCTTAAATATTATTATATCTAATGCTAACCTATTTTCATGTAGTCTTTTTTTCCTTCTTTTTAGTTATTAATGGATGATTGACGTCGATGACCTTTGTAGCTTACAACAAGTGAGCTTGTGTGACCTCTCATCTCTCTTTTTTTTTTTGTATATTGAATCACTATAAACTTTATTAAACTCTATGAAACAAAGTATATATTTCTCATATTATATCATTTGTAACCAATAGTGGCTTGTATCTACTTGTTATCTCATGTGATCTTATGCAAGCTCTTATAATCACATGTATTCTTTGACTTGTTTTATTGTCCTCTTGGAGTTGTGCTTGCCAAATGAAGCTCAAAGTCATCACAAAGGTATGACTCATTATAGCAGTGAGTTACTACATGACCTTGATGCAAGAGATTTAGTTAGCTTTCCCAGCTGTGCTAGAAGTTCTAGCCTCACATCACTTCCATTATCCCCCTAGAGCCATAATCTCATAACCCAATTACAACCTTCCTTAACTTGATAATGAAGAAAACCTATGTTTCATATTCATGCATCATGGACATATGACATCTCCTTCAGAATGCTCTACCATCAAGTTTGTTACATGTAACACATCTCATTCAATTAGAAAACAAAATAAAATTAAGCCTTGGTAATGAAGCCCAATGAAGATTTCACCCTGAAAAAAATGAAAAAGCAAATTGCTAAGATAGTTGAGAGACCAATGTAGCCTAAAGCCAATCAAAATCAATGGCTCTAAAACAAAAGAACCAAGTGGTCATTGAATCCCAATAGTGGAGTTCTAGTTTCTCTAACACATTATCATGTAACTAACATTTCAAGCAAGAAGCATGAAGATCTTTGTAGCTAATACACATGTCACCCCCATACCATAACCATGATGTCACCATTTGGAATTTCTTGTTAACCTAGCTAACCATTCCCTAATAACCAATATAGTCTTTATCTCATCTTAAACTCATAAAATTCCACTATGACCTTATTTCATCATCGTGAGCACTCCTTGGCATGGTTCAATAGCTATAGAATCACGTATGGAGAGGGGGCATTTGTAATGAACTTACAACAATGTTTTGCATTGTTTTTTGATATCTCTTAGTTCAATCCTCTAAACATAAATAAATATTAACTAATGAAATACCATAAATAAAAATTCTAATAGTCAAGAATTTACATTGTAATTTGATGGGAATTTAAGGGCAAAAAAATTTCCCTATTTTCCCATCAAAAATCCTACCCCATGACCTTGTTCTTGCAAAGTTTTGGATAATATTTCAATGTGTAATATGGAATTTGTAGTTTATTAGTAGGAAATTTTATTAATGCTAATGTGAAGGATATAATATGATAATATGTTAACAAAATTGGTAGCAAAACCCAAAAACACTAGTGACATATATGATGAAGTTTGGGCCATGAACATAGCCCAAATGTGCCATCAAATTTGGAAAGAAAAGCTTCATACGTTTTTGGTTCATATGTTACAGTATTTGAATGCTAAAAAATACCAAATATGTTGGTATTATAGCCCAAGAAAAACGTTGATGTATCATATGCTGCAAATTTTGGCCACCAAAAGCTTCCAAAATGTTGTAGAATTTGTTAGAAATTATGTGGAATTAACCAACAAAAAATTAGAACATTCATAGCCTATTTAAGCCAAAGTTTGCATCATTTTTAAGAATTTTGGAGTCATTTTTTATTTTACCCAAACTAGATATTTTTGAAGTAGAGAAAAAATTTAAAAGGCCATCACCATTCCTAAGCAGTGCACACCATTGCAGCAGAGAGAACCCAAGGCAAGCAAAGTTTAAGAGCAGATCATTTTGAGGATATGAGTGTAGATCTAATCATATAATGTGGAGCTTTTGGTATGTCAAAACGTTAAGAAAATGGAGAACAAGGATGTTTTTGTGGTTTTTGTGTTTGTAGGACAAGAACTTGGATTAGGATAAGAAGGCATGAGGAAGCTCAAGAACATGGACAGAGAATGAAGAATTCAAGTGCAAAGAAGGAAGTCTCCAAGAAAGGGTAGATGTCTTGGAAGAATTAAAGGTAGCACAAGAGAAGACATCTTTGCAAGATAGCAAACATCTTTTTTGATAGAAAGACATCTTTCCTTAGACAAAGATGTCTTTCCAAAATAAAGGCCAGTTACAGAAAGACATCTTTTACCAAAAGAAGATGTCTTCTCATAATGAAGGCCAAATGCAAAAAGATGTCTTAGTCATGAATAAGACATCTTCCATGACCATTAGTTAGCTATTGCATGAGTTCCAAGATGAATTTTGAAACATAGTAACTATAATAAGACTTAATTCTCATTGGGAAATGTGCAAGAATTGTGTACTATCCATTGTATTCATTGTAATCATTGTTGCTCCTCATTGTACAATCATTTGTCTATTTTTAATTAGTCAAAGTGAATTGTGCCTCAAAGTACAAGGATCAGTAAACTTAGTTGCATTCTTTTCTTGTGATTTTTGTTCTCTTTTGTTGCCATGTGGGGTTGATGTGCTTCTTACGAAAAGGCATCTTTCTTGAGCTTGTCAAGATACTACGGGATTAAGTGTTGGTGTAGCACCACAATACTCCAGAGTGGAGCTCAAGTTGTAAAGGTTGTGGGATCTTGAGAACCACATTCTAAACTTGTCAAGACCTTGCGAGGTTGAGTGGATTCATAGCATCAAAACACTCCAAAGTAGATCTTAGAGCTTGTATAGAGTATGGTACCCTTCGAACCACAATTGAGAGCAACAAAGTCCATAGGTGTGCTTATGAACTATCCTAAGAGTGTGGATGACTGAAGTTGGGGAAGCACATTAAATTTGGTGTGTGTGCTATCTCAATGAATTTTAATTTGGGAAACTTATTCATTCCCCCATCCCCCCTTCTAAGTTCAATGATCCTCAAAGAATGCACCATGATTCAAGTTCCAAGGCTATTCTTTGTGCTCTTGGGCTTTTAAAGCCTATAACTTATACTCTCTGAACCTTGGTTCCCATAAATTTTTATCATATTTAAATATAGAGTTTACAATCCTCTTTTTTTACCACATTATCTTGTTCATTTCTTTGTTCTCAAATCTAGCACTTGAAACACTATTCTTACATTTTTCATCCTTATATTATAACATGATAATAGGCTTCAAAGTCCTCAAGTAATCAACAAGACCATTTGAGGTGCTCTAGATCCTTTTCTAATGCCTATTGGATCTAGGATTAAACTATCCTATGCTAAAATTTTCAATTCTCTAGCACCAAATTTTTCAATCGTTACAATTACCTTAGGAGAATTCAAGACACAAAGCAACCATGGACTATTCTCAATGATTTTTTGTCAACCACAAGTTAATCATAAGTCATGGTTCATATCATGATTTGACCACAAGTCATGATGGATTACCATGAACTAACCATAAATTATGGTATAAGGAAAATTAATATCTGTAATATCACAAGTTGTCGTAAACTCATGGTCTAGAAAGCTACAATACCATGACCTAACCATAAGGCATGATAAACTAATTCTTGCAAATATCTTGAGATCTACAAGTTAAAATTCAATGAACATTATATATGTAGATTTTCCTTGATATATTCTTAAATTTGAAAAACTAAAATCATTTTTAAATTATCTTGATTTATCATATATGCAAAGGAACATGATGATGACTTTGCAAATTATATCATAGTGATAAAAATCTTGTTAATTAATGATGATCTATCTTAAATAGAGATGGAATGTATAATTACATTATTTTTAGCAAAAATTAAAGTTAATACAAAGATGAAAATTTTGAAGAGATTTAAATCAAATAATATATGTGAGATAAACTAATGTAAATTTGATGGAGATTAATGAAATATAAAAGGTGTAGGAAGAAATGATAAAATGGTGGAGATTAGAAGCAATAACTTCTTGCAACCACTTTATTGGCTTGAAAATGAAACTATTACATCATCATATGGCCTTGGAATTTATACAAAATTAATGTGGCCATGCTAGGAATCATTTAAGAGACAATCTTCACTAAAAACAACAAGAAAATAACTTTAAAAATTGATGAACTAGGAAAAAAATGGCACATCTAGTAATCAATTCAAAAAATAAGAAAATAAATATTAATTTTTATATCTTGTCTTCATTCAAGGTGATGCTTAATATCAACTGTTTATGTCATCTTACATGTCATACTAATATCAACATAGTGTACCAGCAACCACTAGTCTACTTAAGCTTGTATCTCTATAGAGTTAGAGATGACCTTTTAAATACTAGTTAGGAGATTTCACTATATATCCTTTACTTTGAAAACATTCATATTTAGAAGCCAAATCCAATATTTGAGGATCTTTTTTTTTTAATTTAGTAGAACACCACCATAGAAACCACTTTGATTATCAATATCTTGGATGATCACTAGTACCTTCTAAAATACTTTTACAATACATTTAAGAATAGCATTGGTGAAAGTGAAAGCTTAAGAATGCATAAGAGTTATCAATATATAAGAAACCAAATGTATATGTTTATTTTCTTTACCTTTAATACCATAGCATTTGAATGCACTAAAGACATAGATAAGTATTCCTACTATAGACATATAACTTCATTAGAGAACAATAGTTGCCCTTCACTAAAGACATTGACAAGATGTGATGACTCCAAGAATTTCATTTTCAAATCTAGAAATTTGTGTGCACTATAGTCATAGATCTTAGACTTTTTTTCTTTACAAGGCATAGATGATGACTACTTTATTAATGTTGTATATCTCTTCTATGGTATCAATCTTTTGTAAGAGTTGCAGAAAATTCCATCACTCAATATAGTATTTACATAGGTAATAGAAGATGTAGTTCTAATGTGAATATTAGTGAATGATATGAATTTCAAAGAACTAATTGGTGATGAGCTTGAAGATGCTAAATAATATATATAAGAAAAAGGAAAAACATTGTTAGTCATATAAGTAGAAGACAGACTAGATTCATAAAAACTAAAGTCAACATTCAAGATGCCAAGAAGCACCAAGTAATGAACTAACTCCTATAATTATGTTATTAAAGTAAGCTTATAACATGAACTAATATTTTTACTCTTTTATATCTATAATAGAAGAACTTGAAAAAAAGCAAAAGATAATGATAACAAGGACAAGATTGAGGACTTCCTATGAAGAGAACTATTCCTAGAGTACAATGTTGTGAGTCAAGCATCATCAACAAAGATTTGGACAAAAACTATCATTAACATTTACATGTATTAAAAAATATACTATACATATCTATTAAGCTTTTTTTCTTGACTTTACAAAAATAGAAAATCATTAATGTATCATCTCTTCAATCCATCAAACTATCACATATGATTGATTTGGATACTCATGAAGGAATGGGTGAGATAGATACTACAAATGCAAATGCAAAAAAACTTCAAAAATAGAAAGAGATGTTAGACATACTAAAGAATCAATAATAATAGATATAGATAAGCCAACACGTAGTGTCAAAGAAACACAAGTTATATAGTAGTTAACTTTGGTTTTTTTTCCATTTTTATTCATCATATTATTACTGTCAATTTAAAGATTAATCATAAAGAAGGTAGGATATCAAAGAAGTAGGTAAATTGCACTTTTATTTTCTGTTAAAAATATTTATTTTATTTCTATATAATATTCTAAGAATAACTAATGTAAATAATCTTTTGTCAAGAATCTGAACAAGAGAGTTTAACATTACCATTACATTATGGTAACATTTAAAAAAACATCAAAAATGGAAAAATAAGCTTATTATAGAAATTTATTTGATTAGAAATCCTATACAAACATGGTTCATTGATATTATATGTTGATTCCTTGATATATAGTGAAAGAAAATATGAAAGGAAAGGATGTTATTAAAGAAGTTCAAAGTAAATATCTTCAACTAATTTTTTTAAAAATTTTGTTTACTTTTGATTCAAGTTCTAATTAATTTATCATTTATCATGTAAAATACAAATAAAATTTTAGATATAGCATTTTCAAAAGTGATTTAAACCTAGTAATTAAGGTAGTTAATTTTTTTATTTTTTTATGATAGTCATCAAGTGTGTAACTTCATTATATGTTATTGTGTCATCAATGGACTAGGTAATCCACTCTACCTTGGGATTTTGATAGAGATTTAGAAAATAATCATTGGCTATAATATTTTAATTTAGATTACATATCATGACCATGCTATGATAAGAAATTGACCTTCATAAAACATTTATTATGGAACCTACCCAAGTTATGACAATCATGAAAGAAGCTTATCATAGTTATATTTAAATAATTCAACATCCATGTTTTAAGAACAGAATTTTATGAGACATATGATTTCACATAACATAGGAGTTACCTCTTATAAACTATTAAAGGTATGAAGCTGAGCTTATAATTCACTGCTTATTTCATATGGCTATTAATTCTAAAAAGATATTTACATAACATTATTACATTGAGTAATATTTGTAAATAGAATATTTTATGACACACTATCATACACTCATTTCATATAGTGACTATGGTCTAATGATCATATTACAAAAATAATACTCATAAGGAGAACTTTGTTATGTGGAGATTTGACTCATTACATAGAGCTGCTATAATAACCATTTTTTGTTATAATTTAAAAAGTGATCATTAAACAATTCGAGCAGGTTTACTCTAATTTGAAATAACTTTTCAATAATAAATTCAAATATTAAGAAAAAATAATTAATTTACTAAAAAACAAAAAAAAATTATATTTAATTATTACAAGAAGATTACATCTAGGTTCAACAACCCATAAAACATCCAAACACAATCTTTATTACATTAAAATGATTCTACAAAGTAGGAGGCTATACAACCATATCAATGCAAAACACAACCCCAAGAGAATCTCTTCCATAACCTAGAACTAATATCTCAACTCACAAGATTATAAGAGATCCTAAGCTAATACTCAATCATTTGACTAAGACCTACAACACACTTGTGTACTCTTTACATGTACTCTCTTGATATCTCATGACATCTCACTCACATCTTTCCATATACAAGCATGAAACACAATCCATATTTATTATTAACTAAGTAAGACAAAAAAAAACCTATGAAACCTTCCTCAACCTTAGCTTGAAGATCCTCCACTATTTTCATGATTTTTCTCCCATGTTTTATCTATTTCCAAACTTGAAACCATAATTTTGGAAGTTTTATTGCCCATTTGAGTCTTCTCAAAATTCTCCAATATGTCTTACTATCAAACTAGAAATTCAAGGAAGACATCTCATCCTAGATAGAAACATCTCTAAAATTTCTAAGATGTCTCAGTCATACTAGAGACATCTCATCTTTTTCTAGGAAATCTTAGCCACTTCCAAGACATATCATCTAAGACTTCTTCTACACTTTACCAAGATCTCTTTCTTAAATCTAGAACATCTCCTTCAAGATCTCCACTCAACATAGACATCTTCTATCTTCTAAGACATCTCTCTTGAGAGCCTAGATCTTAGGCAAGATGACTCCATGGCCTCCAATATACATCCATGAAGACAAAAATATATAAAAACACATATGTAGGGAAAAGAAAATAGGATCACAAGAGGTGTCCCTATATCGACTCTTCCACCCTTCAGAAAGTAAACCCATGTGAACAAGGAAGTAGGAATTGAAGTGATACCTCACTCATGAAGTTTGGTCTCATGAACCCATATAGCATCATCAATGAACTAATCCTTCCAATGTATCAAGTACTCATGCCTCTTCATTTCCCAAGTACTAGAATCTTCTCTTCACTTAAGTAGAATTACCTTCCTCTCCATTGAATTCTTGGATTACTCAGTAGTCTCTTTGAACTCATCAATGCTACCCTATATGGTCTCCTCCTCAAATCATCCATGATAGTGAATAAGATCTAAAATATTAAACACAAAATACACACCAACATCATTTGGTAGATAAATTATAAAAGCATTATCCTTAATCTTGATCTTAATTCTAAGAGGCCCCATCTACCTTAGCTTTCAACTTAAAGAAGTTAACACCTCTCAACTGCTTCTTCTTCAAGCACATCCAAAACGAGTTACCAACAACAAAATTTCACTTCCATTTTTCTTAATTCCTCTTGAGAACTCTCTCTTCAACCTTCTTCTCAAGATTTCATTTTACTCATACATGGAAAGCCCTCATCTCTTGCCTAAAATTAGCACTAAGTTGAGCTTCACCATTAAAGCTCTTCAAAGTAATCACCATCTTTGAGCAAAAACCATAGTTCACCTCAAATGGTCTTTTACTAATATTAACATGAAAGGCATTATTATATGAAAACTTAGCATGTTACAACAAATTTTCCCACCTATTAGTTTGTCCATCACACAAATATCTTAATATGTTTAGTAAGGCTTTATTCATAACCTCCATTTAGCCATCAAATTATGTTTGATATTCTCTAGAAAAATTCAGTTTTATCCCTAAAAATTCTCAAAAGAAACCTTTAAAATGACTTGTAAACTTGGAGTCTCTATGACTAATAATATTCAAAGGAATTCCATGCAACTTAATAATGTTCTAGAAAAATAAATTTTCCACATGTGAAGCATCACTTATCTTTTGCATGGAATGAAATGTGCCATCTTGGAGAACCTATTCATAACAACAAAAATTCCATTGTTCTCACTTTTTTTTTTAGAATACCACTCATAGGTTTCATAAACATACTTTCCCATGGATCCTTGGGAATTAGCAAAGGAATATAATATTCATCCACTCATTTATCTCCTTTGAATTTCTAACAAATTAAACACTCCTTTATAAATTTCAAAACTTTAGATTCCATACCAAGCCAAAAATAGTGTCTACCCATAAGTTCTAATGTTTTATCCATATCCATGTGATCTACCATGCCACTATAATGCTTTTCAAATAAAATCTTTTTCCTAAAATGACAATTAGGAATACTAACCTTTCCATTCTTAAATAATAGTTCATCTTGAATATGATAGTTCCTCCACTCTTCTATCCTACACTATAATGGCTCTTTGAGGCTCATCTAAACCTATCCAAAATTAACATCATGCTCATATAAATCAACAAAATAACCCATACCTTTTACATGAGGTATGCTAAAATTCACCACATGCACCATGGATAATGCATTAGACAACACATTGGCTTTTTTAGTTTTATGTTTCAACACAAAATTAAACTCCAATAACTATTCAATCCACCTCATGTGATTTGCACTCAAATTCTTTTAACACTTTAGAAAACTGTAGTGCTTTGTGGTCTGTCATCAAGGTGAACTTCTTTAACAACAAGTAATGTCCCTGATAGTTAATTTCTTAAAGAATAATGTACAACTCCTTATATATACTATATTCTTACTTTGACTCATTCAACTTCTCAAAAAAAAAAAAAGCAACAAGCCTACCTTCATGTGAAAGTATCCCACTAATGGAAAGTTCACTTGCATCCATCTCCACATGAAAAAGCTTCTAAAAATCTGAATTGTAAATACCAGTTCACTAGTAATTTTTTCTTTCAACAAGTTAAATCTTTCTATGGTTTCATTATTCCACCTAAAATATTAATTTTTGTTGAACAAAACAAACATAGGATGAGAAATATTACTATAAATTTTAATAAATTATCTATAAAAACCTACTAAATAAACAAATAATATTACATCCCTAACATTCTTATGAGTTGGCTAATTCATAATAGCCTTCACCTTGGTAGCTTCCATCCAAATTTGATTTTTAGAAATCACATGCCCCAAATATCTAAACTTCCTTGTGAAGAAATGTCATATTTCTCATTGATTACTAACTATGCCTCTTCTAATTTAATTTACTTCATCCACAAGTTATTAAATTGCTCTTGCTCATTAGAGCTATATACCAAAATATTGTCAAAAAAGATAGTATAACACACACCAATAAATTCCTTCAATACATCATGCATCAACCTCATGAATGTAGCCAGTGCATTCATGAGCCTAAATGACATCACCAGTCACTCAAATAATCCATCCAATGTTTTGAAAGTTTTCCTTCATTCATCACCATGCATGATTCATCTTTGATGGTAACCACTCTTCAAAACAATTTTTCTAAAAATCTCTACATTAGTAAGGGTACCAAGGATATCATTCATCCTTGGAATAGAAAACCTATACCTCACTATTATTCCATTTATTTCCCTAGAATTTAATTCATATTATCCATTCATCTCTATCCTTCTTTAGCATTATCACCGCTCAAACTAAACAAAGTGAAATGAATTCTCTCATGACGTCGTATGCAAGTAACTTCTCTACTTGCCTTTGTAATTTAGCCCACTGATTCAGTGTCATCTAGTAAGCTCTCTCACTTGGAATGGTAGCACTGAGAATGAAAACAATTTGGTGTTGTACATTCCTCATTAGTGGTAATCCATCCAATTCCCCCATGAACACCTTAGAAAATTTCTCCTTCAAGCCTAGCATATGTGTTGAAAGTTAAACCTACACCTCATCATGCTTAGAAGCAAATATTAATATAATAAAAAATCCAAAACCTGTTTCATCATGTTCCTTAGTATATTTTCTCCTAGAAGGATTAACAAAGCATTAAGTGAGCCTTTCTACCTCACTTGTTTAGCTATCATGGAAATCAACTCATGGATTCCATCAAATTTAGCTATACTTCATACATTTTTTACTTTATCAAATTGAGCACCATCATCAAAATTTTGAGGTCTACCAAGAATCACATCAACATAATCTATTGAAACCACATCATACTTCATAACATCATGAAAATCCTCACTGTCAAATTTCAAGATACATTGTTCCCTCACCTCTTGAGAGAAATCTCTAAACTAATACATATTATAGGATGTAGGATGATTATTAGTTATTAAACCTAATCTAGAAACTTCCTTAGGAGAAATAACATTATCTTGGGTTTCCTCATCAATTAAAACATGAATTCATTTTCCACTAAGCAAACATCTAGCCCCAATCCAAAATAGTATTTTTCTATCAAGATGATCTCTTCTATTTACATTCCTCATGAATGCACAAGAATTTAATTCAGAAACTTCCTCAATATTGGAAGCATTAGGATTAACTTTCTAAAACTCTTGGCTTGATAGCTCCTCCACCTTCATGGTTTGCACATTTTTACCCTTGGTAGCCTTGTGAAGTGGACATTCCCATTATTTGTGTTCCTATTCTTCATACTTAAAGCATTGAAGTTTGGATGAGCTACTCTCTTGATCCTTACTCCTTTTCCTTGGTTCTTCTTGGCTTTGCTCTTTTCATCACCTTTCTCTATCTTCTTATCATGGTAGTCATAATTTTTTTTAGATTTAATCTTAGATTCCTTCTTAGATTTTGACCACTTATACTTCTTCTTGAAATTTTATTTTCCCATGTTTCTGGATCCACTTAGTTTTTTTTTTTCTACCTTTAGTGCAAGAATTCTTTGACTTCTTTGTTACCTTGCCTTAGGAATTTCAACTTCATAATGTTCTTTTTCCTCTGATGAGGCTATTTAAATTTTCTTATAAACCTATATGTCATCATATTTCAATCTCTCATGGATTAACCATTCTATCTTTCATAACCTTAGGACTTCTTTTCCCACCAAGTAGAAGGCATATCTTCTAATATGGATTTAGCAATAGGTATCCTCAAGTGATTTGGTACCTCTTACAATCCAAAGTACTTATCAAGTAACTTTAGACAACTTAAAAAGGAATTGGTACCATCTACACCATTAAAAGCTTTCAACCTAATGTACAAAAGTCTTGTAACATTTCTAAATGCTCTAGCAAGTCTTGTCTCATCTTCTTTGTCTAGCTTGCCAAGAGAAGAAGTGGTTATCATTGTTGGAATCCTCATAATTCTCATCTAATAAAAATAATTCCATTCCATTGGAATCCTTAGTTGATGGATTCCTACACTCCCATAGCTAGATTGTTCTTCATCATCATTTGCCTTGTCTCCACCAAGCTATAAAACTTCTTCATCTAAACATGAATGCTCATTACCTATGTGTTTGAATATGACTACCACCAACATTCCTATCTACCTTTACACTAATTTCATCCAACTAAGCAACCATCAATTAGAAGGAAGACTTCATGCTATCGATGTCTCTATTCAAGACTTGAATATGTTTCTTTTTAGGTGTCATCTAAACATAACAAGATCTATAAACAAGAGCAAGCAACAATCAACAACAATCATTAATGCCAATAAATAGTTGAAGCATGTTTACTCCAACATGAAATCATCTTCCAATACTAAATCCAAATATTATGAAAATATAGTTAATTTCATAGAAAACAAGAAAACTAACTATCGTTAATTATTATTAGAATATTACAACCAAAATCAACTATCCACAAAACACCCAAAAACAACCTCTCTTATACTTAAATGATGTTGCAAAGTAGGAGGCTCTACAAACACATAATAGATATTTTTAATGCAAGACACAACCCAAAGAATCTCTCTCATAACTTGAGACTAAGATCTCAACTTATAAGATTACAAGAGATACTAGGCCAATGCTCAATCAATTAACTAAGAGCTACAATACACTCATGCACTCTTCACATGTACCCTCTTGACATCTCATGACATCTTACTCATATCTTTCCATGGTTCAAGAATGAAACACAATACATATTTATTAACCAAGTAGGACAAAAATCCTAGGAAACCTTCCTCAACCTTAAAGTTAAAGATCATTCACAATTTTCATCTTTTTTTCTCCCATGTTTTAGTTGTTTCCAAACTTGAAATGGTAATTTTGGATGTTTTCCTTCTTATTTAAGTCATCTAAACCTATCCAAAACATCTTACTATTAAACTAGAGATGCAAGGAAGATATCTCATCCTAGGTGGAGATGTCTCATCTTGGCTAGAGATCTCTCCAAAATTACTAAGATATCTTAGTCAGGTGAGATGTCTCAACCACTTCCGAGACATCTCATCTAAGACTTCATTTGCACTATACCAAGACATCTCCCTTAACTCTAGGACATATCCTACAAGATCTCCACTTAGCCTAGATGTCTCTTATCTTCTAAGACATCTCTCCTAATAGCACATATCTCAGGCAACATCACTCCATGGCCTCCAAGATGTCTCCACAAAGCCAAAAATCTATGAAAACACACACATAGAGAAGAGAACAAGGAGATCAAAAGACATATCTCTACACCATCAATTGCATTATGATAAATCATACATGGAATTTACATTAAAGATTGGTAGGTATACACTACAACTTTGTATTATTTAATTTATAGTAGTACAGTAAATCTCTTTAAGCATATGTGATATGAATGCCAATAATTCCCAAAGTTGGTATATAAAATTTTAAATAATACAAAAATATAATTAAATCATATTTAATGTCATTGTGTAACTTTAAAAAAACTAGTAAACATACAAGAAATATAAAGTGAAACTATCATAGAATTTAAGTTGGGAAAAGTAATATCTTAATGTTTTTAGGTACTATGGATTTCATCTAAATTGAGTGACATTCTCTATAACTTATTGTAGGTAAAAGTGCCATAATTGGATTTTTGTAGAAGAAGAATTTAAATCCTACATTGCTAGAAATGATGGATGAAAAATGTCATGTATTTGGTGAATCTAAAAGAAAATCAGCTGAGAAAGCACTATTGAATAAATCCTTAAAAATAGATCTACGATATGTAACTAATGAGATGATTAAAGTAAACAGCTTAGCAATTATACTACTAAAGAATCGGATCAAAGATAATATTTTCTTCTATTATTCATGCCTCTTCAAATTAAAGATAAGATACATGGATCATATTATCTATTTAATCCATAAATGCTTTTGTTTCTACAAAACCAAAAGATCATAAATGAATAGAAAGGCTTTATTTGATGACTACATATCTTATTTCTCTCAAAAAAGCAAAATGATCCTAGACAATATAAGTACAGGCTTTCCATGTAATATATCATTATGGAATGATTGTTATCATTGGATGCTAGTAATAATAGATACTAAACGAAGAATTATGCTATTATGATTCCTTAAGAAGGTAGGAAATTTAATTTAGTCATATAGAGACAAATTTCAAATTACTAAAAATTATGTAATGAAGAAATTTCTTGACTTATTTGTAAAGGATGTATGGATCCAAAACTTTATGAATGACTTGTCCCATCAAATCAACTTGGATGATTGTAGGATCTTTTTACTTAAATATATAGATAATCACCAAATAGGTATTTCCATTACATTCTTTCAAAGGGGCATACCAACTACAAGAAACAAAATTATATAGGATATCTTGAATATTCCTAGAACTATTCTTAAATGAAAAAAATATTTACAATGAAAGCACTATTAATTATAAAAAATATAGTCTAGTGGATGCATTAATGTTGATTATGTATGCTTTGAATTTGATAGTGTATAAGTTTTTTAAAGTTATTATCATGTATTCTACTATATTGTAATTTGAATTTCATTTCTATATATTTTACTTATTTTTACACAACTTTTTATGAGTTACTAATGAAAGGCATTTTGGATGAAGGTATGTTTAAAGATAAGAAAAGGTATAATTGACCTATAATACATGATTTATATGTTATGCTCTTAAAATTAGTTCATGTAACTATTAGTAATACTTTAAAGGAATTTAAATTATTGCATTATCTCTACTTAGAACCAAAGGACTACTTTTTAAGATCAGGTATTAATAACTTTTTGAACACCTTGCAAAAGAAAGAAATAGACATTGAAATTTGGCCTTCAAGAAACCATCATAATATGATAACTAGATGCATGAAAATATTTAAAGACAAAATTTAGTAGTCAAAGTCTATTTTTATATAGAAATAATATTTAACAACTAAAAAGAAATAAGATTACTTGATTGTAACAACTCTTTAACATTTAAAGTCATAATTTAATAAACCATTAACAAAAATCATTGAAAGATATCGAGATGAGTATAAAAGAGACAATATAACAATAATGGATCTCAATTTCACTAATGATGATGACCTTATGTCTTATTTAACACATTTGATATCTGTTAACCTGCATTAAAATACATAGTACCAAATGATATTTGAACTATAAAACACTACAATAGTATATATGCTTATGATATATATCTTATTCAACATATTGTGATCTTAAAACAATGTATGAATAAGAAATCATTGTAAGAGATGATGTGTAAAAAATTTTCTTTAATAAACATCATTGTTCTTTTATGAAATATTATGATAGCCTAATATGTAGGTTTCTTTATAATTGTTATATTTTTATTCTAACACTTGAGTAATAATGTTTATAAAGAAAATTAAATGATTTTGTTTTTTATATGTTGTCACATAAGGAAAAGTACAAACAATAATATAAAGTTCTCATAGTTTAATTAAAGTCTAATACATACATTCTTTAATTATTTCATAGCATTTATGATGGAAAGATTTAAGTAATCATTTACTTTATAAATAATAGTGATTTCATTATTCATGATTTGATAAGTAGTAATTCATCATATATTTTATTAGATATAACTTTAAAAAGGAAGGATAAGTTTGAACTAATTAACTCTCATGTGTTGACTACTAAATAATAACTATAGGTAAATATAACTAGAAATTGCATAATTAATAATTAACTATTACAATTTACCTTTAAAAATAATAACTAATAATAGAGTCATCTAGGTATTATTCAATTTTAAAACTAATATATAGACAATATGATGTTTTTCACATGGAGAAGTGTAGAAATTATCTTCATTAATAGTTCATGATAAATTATATGCAATGAAATTTTTGAAAATGAATGAAAAACATGTTGATTTTTTTAAGCAAAAATTACAAACACTTCACTCCCTCAATACATGAAACTATGAAGAAAGGATACCAATTTTTGTGATTTATGTAATAGCCAAGATAATCTTATTTGAATGTCTTGAAACATGTTTTGGAATATATAGGAAAACCACTAATTTTTGCATTAAATTCATCAAGTAAAATGGATACTTTCATGCTTTTTGTGATACCAATAGGAGTGGAGCTATGGATGACAAAAAATCCACTTCAAATATTTTTATTTTCCATGGGCCAAATCCATTGTACTAGAAGATAAAGAAATAAATTAGCATGAGCCTCTCCTCATATGAGATCAATTTCATTTTAATAGCTTAATGTTTGCAACATGTTTTATGGATAAAGAAGGTTTTTACGTAGTTGGACTTTAAAATCAATTTGTCTATTAAGATGATGGGTGATAACACTACTAGAATTCAATTTTCAAAAGATCATGTCATTCATAAGAAGTCTAAGCACATGGATATTAAGTTTTATTTTATGAAAGATGAAGTTAAGGAGGGCATTATGAACCTCACCTATGTTCAAAGTACTAATTAACTTGTGAATACGCTTACAAAACCATTATGGGCCTAATAATATGATTATATCATAAGAATGATTAGGCACTCAAAAGTCAAAGAAGAAAGAAGAAATCCCTCAACTTCAAATGTTGCAATTCATAATTTGATTTCCAACCTAAATAAGAGAATGCTAAGTATAATCTAAAAATTGCATTGATCCCTCAACGCATATGTCATATTATTTATGGTTTTTATTTCAGATGTTATGTTTTATTCTTTTTGTTATGTTCACTTGTATTTGTCAAGTTAGAAATTAGATGTATTAAGTTCACGAATTTATGTTATGTTTTAAATTTCAAATTAGAAAAAGGTTCAAAAAATGGGAAATGATATCATATGATGTACCTCCCTCTCAAATCCTATAAAAGAGTTCCAAAGCTCTTATTCCAAACGTAATGTAAGTTAATATATTGTTTGTAAATTCATTATAATTGTGTTCTTATTTTAATCAATAGAGAATGATAAGAAGATTTTTCTTATTCTAAAGAATTTTAAGCTTTAAGCTTTTTTTTTTTTCTTTGGTTCTTTTAGAGTGATTTCATAGCATAGATTGTTCTTTAACTCAATTATTTCATAGCATTTCACATTTCATTTCATAATATTTCACAATCAATTCCAGATTTTAGAGTTATTTCATAATCATTTCTCATTTTACAATCTATTTTCTATGTTTGCATGTTATTTCACAAAATTTCCTAGTTCCATGTTCACATTTGAGTATCTCCATAAATTATAAAAAATTTTATGTATAAATTTGATATTTAAGAATAAATTTAATCTATTTCCAGTTTCATTTAACAAAATAACAATTCAATTTCAACTCATCCAACAAAGTTTTTAACAAATCCTTTTGGATCTTCATGGAATACTTGTTTGATTTTATAATTTCAATCAAATGTATTTGCATGGTTTAAATTGAATGGGGTATTTGATGTTGGAAGACATTTTATCATAGTTCTAAACATTTATGGAGAATATCTAAGACATCCAAGTGAAGATTGGACTATTTCTTATTAACAAGAAAAATAACGCTATAAATTTGATGTCAAAGGATGTCTAAATGGATTTGCATGTTTGTTTTATTTTAAGATCTGACTCATCCTAAAATTTTTATAGCTTTTGCATAAAGGATCATTTGAATAGGTGCCCATAAATTTCAAATTTAAAGTTTGATCTATTTTAATTTTTTGTGCCTCTATAGTTACCATGGGCTAACTGAGACCTTCTTATCCACTCATGATTTCTCTCTACAATCCATGGTATTTCAAATATTTTAACACCTTTTGTGATATGTGAACAACTTGAAACATCCACCATAATCTACATCTCACTCATGATATACAACATGACTTCACTGCTACTTGCAATCAAGGAGAAATTAACTATGATAGTGCATGTTCAACTTATGGTCAAGTTGTAGTTTTAGAAAAAATCTCAAAGACTTCTACTGATTGGTGAAAAACCTTTTGAGAATACCTAGTTTCCACTACATGCTCTAACAAAATGGCCTTTACTAATCCAAGGAACTTTTAGTAAAGAAAGAAGGTATTTTCAAACCTTACTTAGTCTTTTTATTTAATAAAAGCATAAATATTATATATTATGAAGTCTCCTTTTTCACTTGATAAGTAAACCAAATATCTCTACCATTGTTGTTAAAGAAAAAAATAAAAACTTCTTTAGTCTAATTTTAATTAACAAAAATAGAAACATCTCTTTGATTACTTTCATGATGAGATCTATTATAGAGGTTATTTTCTTAATATGAAAATTGTTGGAGAAATTCTCACACATAGAAAAAATCTACATATAATATTTATTAACTTAGAAAAAGCATATGATAGAGTTCCTAAAGATATTATGTTGTGAGTCTTGTGGAGGAAAAACATTCCTAATAAATATATTAAAGTAATTCAAGACATTTATGAAGGAGCTACCACTAAAATTAGAACAAATTTTGGAATATATGATTTTCTAGTTACAATAGGTCTGTAACAAGCATTTACCCTTAGCATAATCTTATTTTTCATTATTATGGATAAATTAGTAAAGGAAATACAAGATGAAATCCCTTGATGTATTTTTTTTAGAGATGATAATGTGTTGGTAACTACAGCTCAAGAAAATATTGCTTCTAAAATGGAGAAATGGAGATGACTTCTAGAATCAAAAGACTTACAAATTAGCAATAGTAAAACAGAATATGTGGAATGAAATTTTTAATAACAACATAAATAGTAGTAAATAAAAATATAAGTGAGAATTCAAGGTAAGGAAAAAGTCCCTTAGTACAAATAGTTTCACTACCTAGGATCAATTCTTCAATCAAATGGTGATATTGATATCGACATAAAAAAATAGAATTGAGGTAAGATGATCAAAATGTAGAGAGGCTAGTGGTATTCTATGATAAATAATACTAATAAAATTAAAAAGAAAATTTTACAAGGTAGTAATGAAGCTTGCTATCTTATATGGTACTAAATGTTTGACTATATAAAAGAGGCATGAATAACAAACCAATGTGGTAGAAATGCAAATGTTTTGATGGATGTTGAATGCTACTAGAAGAGATAAACTACATATTATAGACATTAGAGGGAGACTTAGAGTAACTTCTACTTTAGATAAACTACAAGAATGGTTTCTTATATGATTTGTACATGTGCAAAGAAGATCAGACAATCAACCTATAAACAAAGATTACTACATCCCTATTCTAAGAAATTCACCAAAAGAAAGAGCAAATAAGAAATAGAAAAAAAAATGAAGATGACTTGAAGAAACTACAAATAAACAAAGATTTTATCTCTTCATAAAGGAAAATGATGAAAAATAACTCATGTAGCCAACCTAATTTTGTTGGAACAAGGCTAGGATGATGATGATGATGATTAAAATCAGCTAAAAATAATGCAAGTTCTTAAAATAAATTTTTCAATAAAATTAATATCATATTTTAAGATCTTAATTTTTTAAAAAAATTGAAAATAAGTACTAATTTGAAAGATACTCTAAAGTAAACTTTGCTTGGGACCTACCATGAAAACCTTGAGCGTTTCATAATAAAACTTACATTGAGATGTTGGAGAAAAGACCATGTCCCTAGTATTTCAAGCTTAGCATTTATTTTTTAATTTATGTAAGTAATAGATAAAATACCATTATCCAATGAAAAAATTTGAAACATTAGGAGAAGTAAATGCAAATGGAAATACTTCATGGATTCTTAAATTGAAATCATTTTGAAAAGATCTTATCTTTTTACATTACACTAAGTCAAAACCTTATGCAATATCACTTATAATGTAAGTCCAAGCTAAAAAATATCTTTTTCATAGAAGACTTTTCTTACAATTTAAAAAATTTACTAGCATTCTCAAATTTTAAAAGATTAATACTAGGTTTTCATTCAAGAAGATTACATTTGAACCTTCTAAAAATTGCCATTATTTTTCTTTTCTTAAAAATATTATATTTTCCCTCTCATGAACAATTTTTTTATTGAGAAGAAAAAATCCCAGAAAAAACATGACCTTCATGACAAACATAGCTACAACATCCTTTTCAAATATGATATTTAATTTTTATAAAAAATATTAATTACTTACTTTAACTTTTAATTTTATCTTCCTCCTTTATAAATTAATCTTTACAAAATAATGTGTGCATTTCATATTGTATAATAATTTTTCGACCTCTATTATGAGGATTATGTTAATGCTACCAATAATTTTACTTTCATCACTTTGAAAAATAAGTGAAAGCTTTTTCTAATTCAATATACCAATTAAAAAACAATTTTTATTTCTAAGTGTATTATAAAGGATTGATACCTAGAGGCTCAATGCTCATTCTATCAAGAGGGTTACTAGGAGGATTAGTTGATAATCAAAAGCCTAATCACTTTTTGGGAAATTACACCCAAGTTCAAACTTAGATCTTATAACTCAAGAAACAAGCATCTTATCATCACTTCAAATAAAAGTATAATAATGATCAATAAAAACTCTAAGATCCAAATCTTTCTTAACCATTTCAAAATTTGCAAGTTCAAAAAGTGAAAAAGATTAAGAAAAATGACAAGCATGAAAAACCCTAATTCGATAACATTTAAGGATAACCTCAATACTTGGTGTAAAACCATTATTTTAACAAATAAAGCCAATAACTTGTTAAAAAAATCTATTGAAAACTAATATGCTCTAACAATGATTTAGGTTCTGAAACCTCTCCTCCTCCTTAAAAATAATCTTACTAATAAGAAAATTTCAAAGTACATCACATACTAAGCATTAAGAACATGTGAAACTCTACAACATAAAAGGAAAGATTTATCAATTGTTAAGATGTTTTATTAAGAAGCACAATCTTATAGCTAATCTTAAAAAGTTAGGAAAAGAAAATTAATTTTTAATATGAAATTTTATTTCTATCTTGATATTCTTTACATAACTTTTAACCTTCATCTCTAAAATTAAAATAGCAAAAGGATTTAAAGTGAAACACATCCCTAAGATGGCAACATAACAAGTATAAAGGATGTTAGTATTGAATTTTTAAGCTAGTACCTTTCGTAGGAGACATAAGTTGGAACCTGAAAAGAATGACTTTACATGATACATTAGAAAAATTATAGAGGAATATAACAATGCCTCAAGTATTACTCAAATTAGCAACTCTTTACTAATAGAAAGATGAGCTAAATATTGAAGCCACATATCCTTAACAATCTAGTACCTTTAAGTCAAATGTTATGGAGCTAATTATCTCTCCAATGTATAGTGTTTCATTTCTCTAGAATTTTGAAGTGAATAGACACAAAGACGGGTGATGTTGGAACCTAAAATAATTTGACTATAGTTACACTCCAAGGCATAAAGCCAACAATACACGTTTGAAGAATTATAGAGGAATATAATGATGTCTCAAGTATGACTCGAATTGATAAACTCTTGCCTACTAAGACAATGAACTAACTACTTGAGACACCTATCATTAGCACAAATAATTTTTTTTTCTTTTTACCTTTATGTGATTTTTTTAACAACACTTAATAAAAACCCATGCATAACAACAACATACTACATTTAGGTAATTCCATATCAAATGACATTCTCCTAAATCATCTTGAAAGTATATATAAATATGGTCCTCGCATTTCTATCTAGCTTTTAGAACTAGAAAATATGACACAATATCACGTTCATGTCTTTAGTAGAAGTTTTTATTATATTTTATCCATATGATTGAATATAGGATAGTATCTTTTCTAACAAAAAATTAGTTCCACATTTACCCCTTTCTAACTCTAGAAGTAGATAATATGTTAATTATTTATTTATAAAATTATGAAACTAAAATTAAAATTTTTTGCTTACATCCACTAAGATTCATTGGATCTATGAGAATAGTTTCACAATTACTTTTTTTTTTTTTTTACTTTATAACTCAATGTTATCTAGTAGAATCAAACATGTGACCTGGGGTTACCAAGACAAGACCCTTACTACTAGGTTATAAGAGCTACAAATATGTAACTAAAATATCTCTAATGCACTTATGATACTATAATCACATTACATTGTCATTCTATTAGAAGAGATAACAAATGATTGATACTAAAGGATTTTTATGTTGGTAAAGCATTTTAACAATGGAGGTTTCAACATTAGCATTGGTAAATTTCAACTATAAAATTCTTTATTCCTAATCCTTGTACTAATGACTCACCAATATATTTATAATATACATAAAAAATTTAGCTTCATAGCATTTTTTATTTTGATCAGAAAAGATTATTTTGTTCAAATTTTAGATATATATGAAAGGCTTTAAAAACTGAAAGAATAATTACATCCCAAGACATATATCTATAAGGATAGATTAGAAGAATTAAGGAATATAATAATGTCTCAAGTATGACTTGAATTTGAAATCTCTTATCTAATAGGCCAATGA
This sequence comes from Gnetum montanum, assembly GCA_015680685.1. Classification (NCBI taxonomy): domain Eukaryota; kingdom Viridiplantae; phylum Streptophyta; class Gnetopsida; order Gnetales; family Gnetaceae; genus Gnetum; species Gnetum montanum. Next base: position 115,295 of record MNCI01006688.1, on the reverse strand, counting down.
GCTAACTACTTCAGCCATCTATCATTAGCAAATTTTAGATATATATGATAAATATATAGCTAAACTAGTAATTAACTCCAATCATATTCAAATCTATAAACATGTTTGATTAAGTTTTGACTATGAATACTGTCAAAACCTAAAATAAGTTGGCTATAGGTATATTCCAAATCATATAGCCAACATGATAGATGATGAATCACATTTTTCATGTGCTCTTGCATCAAGAGCCTTAACATTGAGTATCTGATGTCAGAGCCAAGATGCAATGTTGGATATCTGATGTCGCAGGGTATATGCCAGCCTATAAATATAGCACTTGGGCTCATGCTTTTCATATCAAATTTGTCATAGTTAGTGAAGCTCTTGTAGTTTGTTTCCTCCAGAGTTAGAATATTTTCTTAGTGCCCACAACAAGATTCTAAACGTGTATGGATCTTTGTTCAAACACTGATGTACCTAAGCACAATAGTGTGATGAGAATAAAAATGAACTCTTTTAATAATCCTTACAGCACTAAGAATATATTAATGTTTTCTTTAATGCACTTTACTTTAATGTACTTTACTTTTATGCATTTAAATTAAGCAATTAACTTCCAATTGTTAATGAACACAAGCACGACCACTTCGAGCATACATACAATGCTTGGTAACCTAGAAACCCTTAACATTTGGTAGCCTAGCAATGCTATATGTGTTCAAGATGTATTTAGGAAAGTAGGAAATGCACTTGTGTTAGGCTAGCTAGGCTAGTTTCAATATTATTTTTCATTGTTCATTAGCTTAGTTAATTTATCTCTTTATTTTTGATGAATCACATTTTTCATCTACTTTGATGTTAGATTCATATACCTAACATCAAGTATCCAATTTCAGAGCCAAGATGCAATGTTAAATATCTGATTTTGCAAGGTATGCACTAGCCTATAAATATATTGCTTCGACTCATGATTTCGATATCAATTTTTGTCATAGTTGGTGAAGCTCTTGCAATTTTTTTTCCCCAAAGTTAGAATATTTTCTGAGTCCCTATTGTAGAAGTCTAAGTGTATACGAATCTTTGTTCAAACACTGATGTACCTAAGTGCAGCAGTGTGACGGGAATAAAAACAAACCCTTTTGATAATCCTTGTAGCACTATGAATAGATTAATGTTTTTTTTCATGCACTTTAATTAAGCAGTTAATTTTTGGTTATTAATAAACACAAGAACAACCACTTTGAGCATACATGTAGCACTTGGTAACCCAAGAATGCTTAACATTTGGTAGCCTAGCCGTGCTATACATCTTTAGGATGTGTCTAGGAAAGTGGGACGGGTACTTGTGTTAGGCTAGCTAGGCAATAGATAAATTAGATCCTAAATTACTCTACCTTTCATTATTGTTGTAGGTGATTAAATTTATAAAACCTAAAATGATAAATATCATGTGTCTTAATTACACTTAAACCATATCCTTGAGCTTCACAAGTGTAGTTGAGAAGATAATGAATGTTCTCAACACCCATTTCACTTCCTAGAAGAACTAGTGTACTAGAGAACTATAGGTCCATGGAATTTGACTAGATCATGCATAAATGCCTTAGTGATTCATATGGTCAGATGTAGGGGTACCTTGCCATCCATCATTAGCACTATTGTTGAGGACCTTTTTGGTTGTTTCATGCATTATCTAGGATTTAGTGGAAATCATTCAAAATCATTGGAATGAACCTTAGATTCATATCACATTTTTTAATTACTACAACAAAAATTTAAAAGAACACTATGTTTTTATCATCTAATTGAAAATATCTTCTTCTCATATGAGTGCTTCTCTGCCCAAGTTTGATGAAGTTCATCATCCAATGCCTCAACAATATCGAATGGTATATGCTCATCCTAATGAGTATATACCCAATTTCACCTTCATCCTACATCAAGATGAATAGCTGCAATGGTGTGACATGAAGGGCAACATTGTGTTGCTTCCCAATCAATATATTCCTGCAATGTTTCAGCAAATGCTTATACATCTAGGTCTTTAGGAACGTCATGCTAAGTATGTTGTGCAAGATAGTGATGCCAAGGATTATCATCCCACTGAGACACAACATCTTTGGGATTGCTAGGTAGAACAATGTCATGAATTTGTGAAGGGAAAAGGATTTAATGATTCCCCATTCCTGCTATACCAAAATGATGGTGGGGAATCCTTCTCTAGGGGTTTTCCATTTAGTGAAATTCCTCTCTTTGACTTCAGTGATGGAGGTCAAAACTAGAACTTTCAGTCCTTAATTCACAATCCTGGTTTTGGTAAGAATGGATCCAATAACAAAGAAGGATCCAAAAAGGTAATTCAAGGCAAGAATGCATACAAGAAACAAGATCATGATTTTGGTCATGATCACCAAAGAGGTGGTAGCAGGCACCATGCTAGTGCTAGTCCTCCTTCCTCTTCACCTTCGTCATCATCTTCTTCTTCTTCTTTTGGCTCTGATTACAACTGCAAGAGGTGAGACCATGCTGGAGGTGACCAAAATGACCAATGGGACCAAAATGATTGAAGGGACCATCAGGAAAGGCAAGATCAAGGACACACATTCAAGACAAGCATATTATCATGAACGAAGGGATAGCAAAGGGCATCATAGGCATCAAACGTACTTTACAGTGTCTAACTTGAGAAGGAAAATCCAAGGATGGAAACAAGGAACACATGAATCCTTGGATGCCACCATCGGCTGATACTATTTCTTAATGCACAAATGTCCTAGCCATGGTTATTCTCAACTAGATCAACTTTGCCACATTGTAGTCAGGCTTCAATCAGAAATGAGAAGAACCCTTGGTGTCTATGCCCAAGGGCAACTATCAAAATTAAGTTTCCATAAGATACAAAGACAAATCTAGTGAGTAGCTAAAAAGGAGGTTGAATTAAGAAAAATAGAAAGTGAAAAAGAGTACAATCGTGATCCTTCCATCTAAAAGAGGAAGGTTTGATTCTATGATAGTGAGAAAGAATTTGCACCTAATGAGGTGGTGAATAGGAAAACCTTGCCACTCAAAAAATTTCAATTAAAATTATGGCTAAGGTTGATTATTTATGGGACTCCATGAATAGAAAATTTCAAGCTATCCTAAAAATTGTTGAAGAGTCCAAAGAACAAGGTAGTGATCGTGAGGTAGGAGGTGCAAAGAAGTTGAACATGCCTATCAAAGAGGCAAGGGTAAGATTGCTGCAATAGAAGAAGTTACAAGAAGAAAATCAAATGATGATGGTGGGTGTCACATCTACTAGTATGAACATCCTAAGGGATGTTACCCCATAGTGTCACACTTATAGGAGTCTAGGATGTATGCTTTGAATCCACAACTAACACAAAGGAAAACATCCAGAAGATTACCTTAACCTCAAGGTAATTTTAGGTAATTCCACTAGTAATAGTAATATTATCCAAGTGGAACTCCACCACAACCATATGAGTAGTATCAATAGTGGCAACAACCATAGACATGGGTGCTAGTACCACCAAGGTAGAAATATCCTTATAGATAACCTGATCCATATGGTTATTACATTTAGCAATCCTTATCTCCACATGACTCCTCCAATCATGTTTCTACTTTCTAATATCACTACTACCCTCTTGATAATTACTGAATGCATTCTTCATATGCAAGGAGGGATACCACTTCTTATCCTTATTCTCCTCCTATTTTTTCACATATTCCTCCTCCAAATGCATAGCTACCACCTATGCAAGGTGAATTACCAACTCAACTACAACAATGCAAAGCTACTAGGGTCATTAACGTACAACCAATTAATCAACTAAGTGGTTCAAACACTTGATCAAAGAAAAGACCTTTCTTCCAACCACACAATCCACCTAAGCCCTCAAATACACCTACAGTTGACAACCCTATTCCTTTTTCTTCCTCTATTCTAAATACCTTTGAGTCCCCTTCAAACCAAACATTGCCCAGGATCCATATTGTTATGCTTACTCATGCTATATCTAATTGGATCTATGCTGGAAACCTTCCCAAGAAGTTAGCAGATCCTAGAAGTCTTCTGATTTATTTATGATCACTAGGAATCAACCATGCAAAGCTCTTATTGACTACAGTTCTGGTGTCAACCTAATCTCTCATGAGATGTATACTACATGGAACCTACCTCCTTTAAAGAAGAGCAATATCATATTAGAATTGGCAAACTAGTCCATCATTGTTTCATTAAGACTAGTAGAAGACATTGTGACCACTATCTGTGGGTGGTCTTATCCTGTTGATTTCCTAGTGATCAATGTCGAGAACTACAAAGGGGATTTTCCAATCATCATGGGAAGGGCATGGCTTAGCACTATTGATGCAAGAATGGGCATCAAAGATATTTCCTTAGAAATATCTAAAGAAAATGCATTTGGAAAGATTGAGAAGAAGTGTGTTCCATGCATCATGTATAGCGATACAAGGTGCAATTGTGTGTAGCAACTCTAGGCCATGAAATAAGCATCTATCTTTGCATGCAAGCAGTGTGCACTAAAAGTAGAAATTCAAAGGTGTTTGTACATATCAACCATAAAATAGGAGGGCACCTAGTGGCTAATTGCTAATTCTAAGAGCAACACACTTTGCATAGAATCAACTAAGAGCTTGACATGCACATATGTCATAGGCATGGATGAACTAGAGCAAGTTCATCACCAACTCTTTGATGATGCGAATGATGACACCTATTGGGAAGAGCTAGAGATTCCTAAAAATTTTATGCAAGAGCCCCTTCAATGAAAAAAATTATCGACCAGAATGGAATATGTGTTTTTAAAAAATGAGAAGCCAATCATAATCAATGCAAATCTTACTTCAAAGTAAAAAAGGATGATGTTAAACATCATCAAAAAATGATCAGTAGCTTTTTCTTAGTCATACCTTGAACTCACAGGGATTGATCCTAGGATATGTCAATGTCACATCTACACTAATCCAGCCATGAAGCCAAAGAGATATCCACAGATGTGATTGAACCCCAAAATGAAGTAGATCATCAAAGAGGAAATCGAACATCTCCTCAAGGTAGGGTTCATTTATCCCATTGCAGATATTGATTGGGTTAGTTGACTCATGATTGTGCCAAAGAAAGATGGCAAGTCATGGGTTTGCATCAATTTTTGACTACTAAATATGGCAACATTCAAGGACCATTTTCAGTTGTCATTTGTTGATCAAGTGTTAGACATAATATCTAGGCATTGCTACTACAGTTTTCTAGATGGTTATAGTGGCTATAACCAAATTCAAATTGCACAAGAGGACTCGGTGAAAACAACATTCACATGTCCTTGGGGGACTTTTGCATATCATAAGATGCCTTTTATTCTATGCAATGCTTGTACTACATTCCAACTCCTAGTTCTGAGCATTTTTCAATAGTGAATCAGAAGTGATATGAAAGTGTTCATCGATGACTTCTCCACTTATGGAGCTACATTTGAGAAAGCCTTATACTACCTTGAGCAAGTACTAAAATGATTTTTTGAAACCAACTTGTGGATCAATTGGTAAAAAGTTACCTAATGGTTGAAGAAGGCATTGTATTGGGGCACAGAATATCACAAGCAAGAATTGAGGTAGATCTTGAGAAAATAAGGGTCATCCAAGGAATAACCTACCAACAAAAAACTATCAAAGATGTTTAATCATTCCTTGGCTGGAAATTCATAGAGAAGTTCTCTAAGATCATAAAGCCATTAGTGGAGCTAACAAAGAAAGATGCTCCATTTGTCTAGACTGTGGAATGTGAAAAAGCATTTCAACAAATAAAAGAGAAACTTGTGAAAACTCCAATTTTACAAGCAACTGATTGGTCCAAAGCCTTCCACATCATGATAGATACATCTAACTACACCTTGGGAGTCATGTTTATGCAAATGGATGACAAGAAACATCCATACTACATCCACTATGCTAGTAAAAGCATTGTGGATGCATAACTGAACTACACCATCATAGAAAATGAATTAATGGTAGTGGTGTTTGCTCTAGAAAATTTTAGGCATTATATGCTTGGATATAGTGCAAATGGACCATAGTGTCATCCACTTCCTAATAAAAAAATCCAATGATAAACTCCCATGTCATAAAGTGGCTAGTGATCTTGCAAGAATTTGAACTTACGATGGTAGATTGAAAGGGCACTAAGAAAGTGATCACTGATCACTTGTCTCAGTTGCAATGGGATAACAAAGAGGAACAAAGCCCATTATCTAATATATTTCCTAATGAACTCCTCTTTTCTGGAGCCATACTAAACAATTTCCCACTAACCCTAAGTGGTATGATGGCATTCTCACCTATCTTCTCACCTAAGAGATGCCACAAGGGTTGGACCACCAGAAGAAACAACATTTTCTTCACCAAGTAAAACACTTCATGGAGATCAACGGACACCTCTACAAGGTGTGCACTAATGGCCTAGTTCATCTGTGTGTTCCTAATGTTGATTAGCTACACATTCTCCAAGATGCTCACAAAGGTCCTTGTGGAGGACACTATGCTAGGAGATGCATGAACATTAAAATCCTGATGGTAAGGTACTATTGGCCAACAATCTTCGGGGATGCTTACCATTATATCCACTCTTGTGAATGATGCCAATGAAATGATGGAATGATTACTTAGATTAAGGAACCTCAACAATGGATTCAACTACTAGAACCCTTTAACATCTAAGGTATTGAATTCATTGGTTCCATCATGCCCATGTCAAATGAAAAGGCATACATCATAGTTGTTGTTGACTATTGTACAAAATGGGTAGAAGTAGCAATCATCATCAACTATACATCTTCTACTGTTTCTTAGTTTGTACAACAAAATGTTGTAAATAGGTTTGGTGTACCATGTGCATTAATTTTTGATAATGGAACTCATTTTATGGGCACTACTTTTTGGAAGCTCATGCAACACTTGAGAGTTGAACATAAACTCACAACGCCCTACCACCTCCAAGCTAATGGTTAAGCTGAGGTTACTAATATGGAAATCACAAGGATTCTAATAAGAACTATTAGCAAATATAGGAAAGACTAGAGCACAAAACTCAACGATGCCCTTTGGGCCTATCACTCAACATGGAAACTTCCTATAGGCTATTCTCCCTATGAGCTTATGTATGGAAAATTATCATTACTTCCTATTCAATTCAAGCTTTGCATACTTTCAATAGCCTATGAACTCAACCTTAACTTGAGTCTAGCACAAAAATAAAGACTAATGAATCTCAACCTACTAGATGAAAATCAATTAGTGGCCCTATCATCTAACAAGTTGCACAAGGCCTACAACAAAAAGCACCATGACCTTAAAATCAAGAAAGTCAAATTTCAATTGGAAGATAAGGTTCTCGATTGGAATCCCACACATGTACCTGAATGAACTAAGTTCCAAATTTTGTGAAAAGACCTTACATCATTTGTGAAAATTTTCCTTCTCGGGCCATGATGATCTACAAACCTGAGATCCCAAATAAGAAATAGTTGGTTAACATCCAACAAATCAATCCTTTCCATGAGAATAAACTAGGTAATACAACAAATGCCTCATCAGATAGATAACCATAGTCCATATTTTGAATCTCCTCCTTCCAACTTAGTCATGGGGGAGATGGCCATCCATGTTAATCATATAAGTGGTCCTCATTTTTTCATCTTTTTTGTTTTACACATTTTTTTTTGTTTTACAACTTTTTGTATTACACATTCTTTATTTTACATCTTCTTGTTTTCATGTTATTAATCTTCTCTAATTTTTTTTTTACACCATCATTAGTACATTTGCTATTTCTTGAATATTTTACACTTTCTTTTATATTTTCTTTTATTTTGATGTGATTTTTTGACTTTTTGTTAATAACTATCAGGTACAGTGGTAATTCAGTACTTGATGATGGTATGTACTATTTTTTTATTTGATTGTTAGTGCCTAGATTCTAGCTTTGAATTTTGTTACAGATGATTAAGAAATGGTTCTTTTTAATGCAATGGGCAGTGAGTCCATAACATCCACCCATCCATGAACTCTATGGTTTTCCTTGTTCTGAAAATGTGTAGTCCCTTTTTCATTAATGAAACCTTAACAAACTTGTGAGCTTGGTAGTTTCTAGAATTGGAAAGGATTCAAAGGCTTGAACAAGGTATGAATTCAAGGGGATTCAGTATTCTTTATGCCTTTCTTAGGTGCATTTGCATTTTCATGGATTTCTTACCATTCTATGTTGACCAATAAAAGAAAGTTGAATAAGTCTTTGCATGATGTGGTTCTCATCAAAAACAAAATATGGGAATTCAAATCACATCCCTTAGACAAAATAAACGCATACATCTTTGCATGGTGTCATTTGCATTTCAAAAAAAATAATGAGAATTCAAAGCACAGTCCTTAGACATAATCAATGAGCTATAAGCACTAGTTATGGAACTAGAAAGACACGTTACCCATGTTTGAAGGTCTCCTCTAACTAAGACCCTTCCTCACTTTCTACTTCTCCTTTCTTCTTTAATTAGGAATGATAGTTGTTCTATGAGAGCACTCTTGTATCTCAAGGGGATGGACTGGTCTTACAATGATAATGTGAAGTCACTGAATGTGGTTGGTTTTGGTCTAGACTAATGATGAATCCTATAAAGTCATTTAACCATGAAATTCACAAGGGGCTTCATGTGACCTTAATCAAGAACTCCATTCCAATCTCTCTCATCCATCTATGCTTTCCATCTCTCACCTCACTATTGGTTTCATGTTTTTGTTTGATGTCCTAGTTTGATATGATGGAATTCTTAGGTAGTTTCTTTTGGGTTTTTATACTTAAACTTCCATAACCATTAATCATCCAAAAAAACCCATGGACTATTTGGTTTGAAGTTATGCAAGGGCATGAAAGGCATATTCCTGCTTTGGGAAGGATCCACTTGCATATCTTTTAGTTGGATCAGTTAAGTTCTTTACCTTTAGACACTCTTATAATTGAATTATTTTGTTTACCTTATTAATGACATCCAATTGTGCACATCTTCACAACATTTTTTATTGAACTTTCCTTTTTATTATTGTGAATTTCTACACCCTCTTCAAATATTTTCTTGTGTAGAACTTTTTCAAATTTAATGAACTACTTATCGATTTTACCCTAGCTATCAACCATCCTACTAACGATCCTAAATGAATCAATCTACCATAATAACAACCTAGCCAAGTATAACCACCAATGAGACAAGGTACTTACCAGCTATGTGTTACATATTGCATACTAATTCATGATTTTTTTATGATTGCAGTGGGAAGCATGGACTAGAAGTAGGATTATCTTCACCAAGGATGATGCAGCAATACCACATGATGAGAACCATTCATGATAGTTGGATCTTCTCTCTTCCTCTTTAGCTACCAAGAGGTGTTGGATGTCAGTTTTATCAAGGGTGTTAACTTCTCTTATCATGAACACCCATTTTTATAAAGATTGTAAATCTATACACTTGGGCACTTAGAGTCTATCTATTCCATCTAGTTAGTTTGTATGTCAGTTAATAATCCCATACCTTTCTAATATTTTATAAGAAACTTGTTCCTCCTCTTCATCACTAGAGGATGAGTTTTCATTTAGTCATGGGGGTATGATGAATTACATTTTTCATTTGCTCCAATGTCAGGTATCCAATGCTAGAGCCAAGATGCAATATTGGATATCCAATGTCACAAGGTATACGCCAACCTATAGGTAGAGTGGTTGGGCTCATAATTTCAATATTAGTTTTTATCATAGTTAGTGAAGCTCTTACAATTTTTTTTCTATAGAGTTAGAATATTTTCTAAGTGCCCACAGTAGAAGTCTAAGTGTGTATGAATCTTTGTTTGAACATTGATATACCTAAGCGCAATAGTTTGACAAGAATAAAAACAAACCCTTTTGATAATCCTTGTAGCACTGAGAATAGATTAATGTTTTCTTCAATGCACTTTACTTTAATGCACTTTGATTAAGTAATTAATTTTTAGATATTAATGAACATAAGCACGACCACTTTAAGCATATGTGTAGCACTTGGTAACCTAGGAACACTTAACATTTGGTAGCCCAGCAATGCTATACGTGTTCAGGATGTGTCCTAGAAAGTGGGATGGGTACTTGTGTTAGGCTAGCTACGCAATAGATAAATTAGATCCTAAATTACTCTACCTTTCATTATTATTATAGGTGATTAAATTTATAAAACCTAAAATGATAAAAATCATGTACGTTAATTACACTTAAATCATATCCTTGAGCTTCACAAGTGTGGTTGAGAAGACAACAAACATTCTCAACACCCATTTCACTTCCTAAAAGAACTAGTGCAGTACAAAACTATAGGTCCATGGAATTTAACCAGATCATGTGTAAACACCTTAGTGATTCATATGGTTAGGTGTTGGGGTAACTCACTACTCATGAATCATCATTAGGAGCAGCATAGAATTAGACAACATCATATGCCTCACTTTGCACTAAACCATACATGACAAAGCTACCACTAGTCCAAGTGGGAAGATAGAGAACTACCACTAGTCCATCCATGGAATTCAACCAGATCATGCATGAATGCTTGTGATTCGTATGGTTGGGCATAGGGGTACCTCATGGCTCATCATTGGCATCGTTGCCAAGGATGGTGCTAGTTATCGAGATTAGTTATATTATAAAATATCATTGTAAAGGCATTAATGATATATCTTTCCAAAAAATATTAACTCACACAAAACATAAACCAATAACAATGTGTCTCTCACATGGAAGTGACTATGCACTGTATAGTAAACACACTCATTGGAGAAATAATAAGATATACGATGAAGAAAATTGGAGTGACCAACCTCATGCAAGGGTTTCTTATGATCATGATCACCCTGACAACACTCAAAGACTACATTCACTTAAGGTAGATAATATTAGAGGAGAAAATGTAATTCTTGAGCTAGGGGAGGCCTCAAGGCCTAAGGCCTCCTTGAAACCAAGAAATGATAAATCTAGGAACCCTGAGGAACACCATAGAAGCCATGGCAATTCTTTCAATTCCTCATCTTCCTCTTTCCCTTCAACGTCTAGTTCTAACAAAGATGAATGTAGGTATAGGAATAAGGTTCCACTAAAGGGTCAAAATAAAAGTAAAAATCGAACCCATAGACATACTCAGGGTCATCAACATGAACACAAGTCCAATCGTCACCATTAACCAAATAGAGATTTACATCACAACTTATCTAATGATGATGAACCCTTCTTGGCCACTAATAGCATGATGAAGATAATAGAGGCCATTAAGATATCTCATAGGCATCATAAAGGGAGTCACCTACCTAAGCTTGATATGAATAATATCCCTAAATTTGCAATAGGCTATTATTCAAATCCACAACATCATTTACAAGCCTTCTAGGATGCCTATATCTTTTATAGTGTTAAAAGTGTATGGAAAAATCTTAAGCTCTTTCCTAGAACACTAATCAATAAAACCAAAGTGTGGTATAGATTTTTGAGACCAAGTTCAATCTAATGGTGGTCAACAATGTTGAAAATTTTCAATGAGAAATACCAAAGCTATGCAAGAGTGTCCAACCTGAGGAGACAAATCCAAGAATGGAAGCAAGAACAACATGAACCCTTGGACATGGCCTTAGATATATATTATTCCATATTGAATAGATTCCTAGGCCATGGTTTTTCCAAGGAAAAGAACTTTTCAACATCATATATGGGCTTCATCACAAAACAAGTGAGACCATTAGAATGTATGCCCCAAGGCAATTATACAAGCTCGAAGCCCATCAAATTTGAGAGCTAATCGAGCATGTGGCAAAAGAAGAAGGAGAGATATGCAAATGGGAGAATGTCAAGAAATATTAGTGGGATCCAACTCTTCAAAAAAATGAGGTCTAGATCTATGGTAAGGAGAATGAACCTACCCTCGATAAGCTAATTCCACAACAAACGTTGCTGATACAGAAGTCTATTAATGAACTTTAAGCAAAGTTTAATAGAACGTCCAAATGGATATATAAAAACATTACAACTCTCATTGAGATATTCAAGGAGAGGATCATGTAAAATAAGCTAGGAAATCACAATTAATAAAGGATACAGAACCAAGAAACAGCTAGGAACACTTTTCAGTAAATAGGAAAAATGACTAAAGAAAGTGCGGCTATAGACTCAACCACAAATGAAGATACTAGATGCGACATCTACATATATGACAATCCAAAGGGCCATTGCCCAATCTTGTTGCATCTACATGAGTATTGGATAGGTGCCTTGATGAACCGCAGTATTAGGGTCATGATATCGCATCCGCGATATCTAGTCCACAATATCAATGCTTTACATGTGATGTCGAATACCCAATATCGTGTCCTACCTCATTACCTATAAATAAGAGGTAGATGCACTTGGTTTAGGGAGTTAATTTTAGTCTGTTACCTAAACTCTTGCCTTTTCTCCCTCTCAGAGTTAGAATTATTTCTGTGTGCCTATAGTAGGAGTCATAAAGTGAACGGATCTTTATTCGAGCATTGTGTACCTGAGCACACCTTGTGTATAGCAATAAAGATGAACTTTGTGATAAACCTTGCAGCATTCAGAATAGATTAATTAATGTTATTTCTAGTTATTTAATGCTTTCCTTAGTTAATTAATGTTCTCTCTCTCTCTCTCTCTCACCCTACAACTCTCCTAAGTAAGCACACTCAGTACAATCACTTCAAGCATGTGTGTGACACTTGGTAACCCAATAACAATTAGTGCTTGGTAATCCCAATACTGTTGCACTAGTTCAGGATGTGTACAGCAAGTGAGAATGGATACTATTGTTAGGATTAATTAAAGCCTAGTTAATCAATAGTTAAATTAAATTAGTTACCTAGTTATCTCTCTCCTTCCCTATTAGTACCAAGACAATAAAAACATAAATGCCATAAAAATCATATGCCTCAAGTTTACTTAACCATACAATTGTGACATACAAGTAAGCTTGGGAAGACAATGATTAACCAACCCATCCTTGTTCCATCAAGGTGCATAATCACTTAGTCCTTGAAATTCGACCAGATCATGTGTGTATGTTCGTATTCGTATGGTTGAACATAGGGATATCTCGCTACTCATCATTGGTGCCGTTGCTAGGGACTTTGTTGTTTGTGCACTAAGTAGAACATAGGAAATCTTTCACATTATTGGAATGAATCCTTAGGATTGGTTAAAGAAAAATAATAACATATAATACATTGCATAATGAATAGACAATCATCTCTCCTTTTTCATACGAAATTGTTTCACTACCTAGGTCTGATACAAGGAAAAACTGGAGGCATAGTACACATGATAATCCACCAATCCCTCAACAATTTCATGTGGTTTATGTTCATCCCAATAAATATGTACCGAGCTTTACATTTATCCTCCACCAAGATGAACAACTACGTTGGTGAGACTTAGAAGGTAACATAGTGTTACCTCCTAATCGCTCTGTCTCGGGTATGCTTCTTCATGATCTCACATGAATTGGCATGCAACACTTACAAGTAGAGTACGTTGTGCATGATCATGACTCAAGAGAGTATCAACCAATGGAGGCACAAAGTCAAAGGGATTTGCAAAAAGAGAGACATCATGAATCTATGAAGGAAAAGTTGTCACAGAATATCCCACATGTCCTAAGTGAAAATGAGGGTGGTGAACCTACCTCAAGCAGTCGCCCACACAATGATGTTCCTCCCATTAACTTCAATCAAGGGGTTGTTTATCAAAATCTTTACTCAACTATCCATAATGTGGATTTTGGTACCAATAGATACAAAGGGTCTGAAAAAGGAATACGAACACATGACAAAGATGGACATTCCAATAGTAACTGTGATCGAGGTCGTGCCGAAGAGAAGGAAGTNAATAGTAACTGTGATCGAGGTCGTGCCGAAGAGAAGGAAGTAGGCACTGACATGATGACGGTCCTCCTTCTTCTTCACCTTCATCATCTCCTTCACCCTCTGCTTCAGGATCTAGACACAACCATAAGAAAAAAGACCATGAGGATAAGGGTAAGTGAAACGAGATTCATAGATAAAATCATCAACAAAGGGGATGAGGGCACTCTATAGAAACACAACATGAAAGAAGGGAGAGTAGGGAACAACATAGGCATCATAGACACCATAGATGAGACAATCACGATGAACCCCTACTTGCTACTCAAAGTATGTTAGACATAACTGAGGTCGTTAGGATCCCAACAAGGCACCAAAAGGATAGTAGGATCAAGAGATTAGACATTAAAAATATCCCACAATTTGAAGGGGGGTATAACACTAATCCTCAAAATCATCTACAAGCATTTCATGATGCATGTGCCTTACAAAACATAGAAAGCAAATGGCAAAAACTTAAGTTGTTCCCACAGACACTAGTCAAAGAAGCAGAGAGCTAGTACTAGCTGTTAGAACCAGAATCCATTTGTAGGTGGAGTACCATGTTAGAATTGTTCAATGATAAGTACCAAATATACTCCCAAGTGTCCAAACTACGAAAGCAAATCCAAGGCTAGAAATAAGGAGGACATGAACCCTTGGACGCTGCCATGAGATGATATTATGCATTGTTACATCATTATCCTGGCCATGGTTATTCGCAGAGGGGTCAACTACGCCATCTCATAAATGGGCTTAGGTATGAAATGCAAAGAACCCTTGGGACGTATGCCTAAGGAAGGCTATCTGAGCTTAGGACCCATCAAGTTCAAAGATTATTAGAGCAGGTTGCTAAAGAAGAAGGTGAGCTAAGGAAAAGAGAGAGTGCAAAGGAATATAATAGAGATCCTTCCCTCCAAAAGTGGGGAGTAAGATTCTATGAGGATGAAGAAGAGTCACCACTCAAAGAGATGGTGAATAGGAAAACCTTGCCTATCCAAAAATTAGCATAAAAAGTATTAGCAAAGGTAGACCAAATGTGGGATTCCCTAGATGATAAATTTCAAACTATTTTCAAAATAGTAGAGGAGTCTAGAGAGCAAGGTAGTGATCATGAAAAAAGAAAAAAGAGAGAAACTAAACATGCATGTAACAAGGGTAAGGGAAAAGTTGTCATTATTGAAGAAGTTGTGGATTCAGATATAGAAAATGATAGTGGATGCGAGATATGCCAATATGATCATCCTAAGGGATGTTGCCCTATAATCTCACATCCGCAGGAGTCTGGGATGTATGCACTCAACCCACAATTAAACAAAAGGCAAACACCCCGAAGGTTACCTTATCCTCAAGGTAACTCAAGACAGTTCCACCAACCCTTAATGTATTATCCAAGTGGAACTCCACCACAACCGATCAAGTAGTATCAATAATGGCAGTACCCAAAATCATGGGCAATGCCACCACCAAGGCAATAGTATCCTTACCGATAACCTGACCCATATGGATATTACGTGTAATAGCCAGTCTCTCCACATGACTCTACTGGTCACGTCACTTCTCAACCTCACTACCAAGCTCATGAGTATTATAGGACTCCTTCTTCTAGGGGTGATGTTCCACAAACATATCATCCTTCTCATTCAGCTACACCTCTTCCACCCTTAACTCCATTACCACCTACTCCAGCTATGCAGGGTGAAATCCCTACCCAGCCATAGCAATGTAATGCCACAAAGGCTATTAACCCTCAACCTACCATTGGTTCTAACAAATACATGAAGAAAAGACCTTTCTTTAGAAATACCAGTCCAACTAAGCCCTTGTAACCACAACCAGCTGATTCTTCAACTACCTCACTATCACTTGAAGCTTCAAAGCTCACTTCGACCCAAAAATCACACTCAACACATACGGTCATGTTAACTCATGTTGTCATTGATTGGATAAAAGTTAGCCATCTTCCTAGGAAATTATATGATCCCAGAGTCCTCTGATATATCTACAAATCATTGGAAATGAACCGTGGAAAGCTCTTTTGGATTCAGTTTCTGGTGTCAACTTGATTTCTCAAGAAATGTACAAAGCCTGGAACCTACTCCACTCAAAAAGAGTAACATTTGTTTAGAGTTGGCTGACCAGTCCATCACTATCCCATTGGGACTAGTGGAGGAAATTGTTACCATTGTTTGTGGGTGTTATATCCAGTTGACTTCCTAGTGATTCAAGTAAACAATGGTAAGAGGAACTTCCTAATCATAATGGGAAGAGCATGGCTAAGCATAGTTGATGCAAACCTAGGAATCCATGATCTTTCCTTGGAAATATCAAAGAAAAATACATTCGGAAAGATCAAGAAGAAGAAAGTTCCATGCATCACGTATAGTGACTCAAGGTGTAATTGCGTGCAGAAGTCATGGTTCATGCAACGTTTAACATTGCCTACATGCAATCAGTGTGCACAAGTGACTAATATATAGATATGCCTATATGCAATAGCCACAAGATAGGAAGGCACCCAATGGTTGACATCTGATCAAGAGAGCAGTTCAACTATATGCATGGAACCAATTGAGGGTTTGACTTGCACTTACATCAATAGCATAGACACATTAGAGCAAGTCCATTGCCAACTTCCAAGTCTTGACATTGAAAATATCAACTGGGGGAAGTTGGAAATCCTAGATAAGTTTAAGTAAGATCCCTTTGAGCTAAAACCATTGTCCACTGATATGGAATACATGTTTCTTAAAAATGAAAAAAATTGGTAATTATTAATGCTAAGCTAGCTTTGCAACAAAAAGAGAGATTGCTAAAGGTAATAAATAAATGGTCAAAATCCTTTGCTTAGTCATATCTTGAAATAAATGGAATAGATCCTAGAATATGCTAACATAGAATTTACACCAACCCCTCCATGAAGCCTCAAAGACAACCGTAGAGATGATTGAACCCAAAGCTAAAGCAAGTAGTTAAGGAAGAAATTGAACAGCTTCTAAAAGCTGGGTTCATCTACCCCATTACTAATAGAGAATGGGTTAGTCTCTTAGTTATAATGCCCAAAAAGGGAGGTAAATGGAGGGTGTGAATAGATTTCAGGCTACCAAACATGGCAACATTCAAGGACCACTTTTCATTACCATTTGTAGACCAAGTCTTAGACACCATTATAGGGCATTGCTACTATAGTTTTTTGGATAGGTACAATGGGTACAACCAAATAGCAATAGCCCTAGAAAACCAAGCCAAGACTATGTTCACTAGCCCTTGGGGAACATTTGCATACAAATAGATGTTGTTTGGCTTGTGCAATGCCCCTACAATGTTTCAATGATTAGTTCTAAGCATATTCTAGCAGTGAATAGGAAACGGTGTGGAGATCTTCATGAACGACTTCTCCACCTACGAAGAAACCTTTGATCAAGCCTTGGACCGGTTAGATCAAGTATTAAAATGATGTATAGAAACCAATTTAAGGCTCAACTGGCAAAAAATCCATTTGATGATCCAATAAAGCATCATACTAGGGAATAAAATTTCATAAACAGGGACAGAGTTAGACCCCAAAAAAATCAAAGTTATCCAAGGAATTACTGATCAACCAGAAACTGTAAAAGATATCTGGTCATTCCTTGGACACACTAGCTATTACAGAAGGTTTATTGAGAAATTTTCAAAGGTTTCAAAACCATTAGTTGAATTAACAAAAAAGGATGTACCTTTTGAATGGACCAGGGAATGCAAACTCGCTTTCCAAACTTTAAAATAGAAGCTAGTAGAAACACCTATTCTACAAGCTCTTGACTAGTCCAAGTCATTCCACATAATGACTAACACGTCCAACATTGCCTTAGGAGCTGTACTTACATAGTTAGATCACCAAAAACATCCTTATTACATCCACTGTGCAAGTAGAAGTATCGCTGGTGCACAACTTAACTACACTACAACAGAGAAAGGATTAATGGTTGTAGTGTTTACACTAGATAAGTTTAGGCACTATGTATTGGGCTATAAGGTATTTGCACACACAAACCATAGTGCAATAAGGTTCCTAATAAATAAACCAATGGTGAGCCCTCGCATCATACGATGGCTTATAATCTTACAAGAGATTGATCTTAGGATGATCGATCGTAAAGGTACCAAGAACGTAATTGTTGATCATTTATCTCAGATGTGATGGGACAACAAAGAGGATGAGTATCCAATTTTTGATTATTTCCTAGATGAACTCCTCTTTGCAAGTGTAGTGAATGATCAATTAACCACAGAAAAAAATTGTTATAGTAGCATTCTCACCTATCTCCTTACACAACAAACACCACAAGCGTTTGACGCTAAAAAGAAACAATAGTTTCTTCACCAAGCCAAGTATTTTATAGAAATCAACAAGTAACTTTATAAAGTATGCCCCGATGGCTTGGTTTGATGGTGTGTTCCTAACGTAGATTAATTGCAAGTTCTCTAAGATGCTCATGAGGGTCCTTGTGGGGGGTCATTATGCTAGGAGATGAATAGCCATTAAGATCCTGCTTGTAGGATATTATTGTCCTACATTGTTTTAGGACACCCATCAATTCGTCCAATCTTATGAGTGCTATCAATGTGATGGGGGAATGATTACTAGAATGGAGGATCCACAACAATGGATTCAACCTTTAGAACCCTTCACCATTTGGGGAATTGATTTTATGGGGCAGATTACACCAATGTCCAATGGAAAAGCTTATATTATTGTTGCCATTGATTACCTTACAAAATGGGTAGAAGTAGTTGCTATTAAGGATTTTACATCATCTATAGGTGTATGATTTGTTCAACAACAAATCATAAATAGGTTTGGTGTGTCTCATGCACTTATTTCAAACAATGGTACACACTTCACAAGTGCATCTTTCTGAAAATTAATGCAACACTTAGGGGTTGAGCACAAACTGACTACACCATACCACCCCCAAGCAAACGGTTAAGCCAAAGTCACCAATAGTGAGATTACAAAGATATTGAAAAGAACCATTAGCAAGTTTAGATGAGACTGGAGCACTAAACTGAACGATGCTCTTTGGGCATACCACTCCACATGGAAACTCCCTATAGGCTACTCTCCCTATGAGTTAGTGTATGGTAAATTACTGATGCTTCCCATTCAAACTGAGCTCCATACACCCTCCATGGCATGTGACCTCAACCTTGAGCTTGATCTAGCACAAAAACAATGGTTGATGATCCTTAACCTGCTAGATGAGAACTGATTGTTTGTCCTATCATCTAACAAATTGCACGAGGCCTTCAATAAACAATGTCATAACCTAAGGATTAGGAAAGTTAAATACCAACCAAGAGATAAGGTTCTCTATTGGAAACCCACACATGTGCCACAACATACCAAATTTCAAATGCTGTGGGAAGGATCATATGTCATTCATGCAACTTTTCCTTTAGGGGCCATGATGATATACAAACCTGAGAGCCTGGATAAGAAACTATTGGTTAATGTCCAACAAACCAAACCTTTCCTTGAGCTTAGGTTATCCAGTACTCATACTACCTCTGTTGGTGAACAACCTTGCTTACTATTTTAGATCTCCTCCTTCCAACTTAGTCATGGGGGAGATGACCACCTATGCCAACCATTCTAGGTCCTTAGTTCTTTTTGTATTTTTGTTTTACACATTTTTGTTTTACACATTCTTTCATATTTACTTATTTTTTTGTTTTACACCATCATTACCATTTTTACTATTTCTTTAATTGGTTGATTTACTTTCATTAGTCATACAATAAGTGCCCATGATGATGGGTTGAATTATATAATATTGATTGCTAATGTTTGATTTTTACCTTTGAATTATGATGTTTATATTATGATATGGTTCTTTCGATAAAACAAGCAATCAGTCCATGTCGTCCATTCATCCATTAAACTATGTGGTATCCCTCAATTTTGGAACTGTACTATCCCTTTTTCTGAATAAACTTATTAATGAATTTGTGGGTTGGTATTTTTCAAACCAAGGAAGGACTCAATACTTGACAAGGATGTGACTTCAAGGGGATTTGATGCATTTGTGCCAACCATTCTCTTAGGTCCTTGGATGCTTTTTCTTAGGTTTTTCACCATTCTACCATTGATCAAATATCAAGAAACTAAATGAATAAAAATAAGTCTTTGCATGGTGTGGTTCTCACACAAAAAAAAAGCAGAAAAAGAAAGTGGAAATTCAAAGCACACCCCTTAGATATAATAAATCAATATGGGCTACAAGCATTAGTTATGGCATTGGAAACATGTTACCCATGCCTGAAGGTTCCCTCTGACTAAGGCTCTTTCTCACTTCCTACTTCTCCATCTCGCTCTCTTTGGGATGGTGGTCACTCTTTGTGAAGGCATTCTTGTTGCTTCAAGGAGATAGATTGGCCAAGTGTAT
Organism: Gnetum montanum; assembly: GCA_015680685.1. Classification (NCBI taxonomy): domain Eukaryota; kingdom Viridiplantae; phylum Streptophyta; class Gnetopsida; order Gnetales; family Gnetaceae; genus Gnetum; species Gnetum montanum. The sequence continues at coordinate 94,887 of MNCI01006688.1, read as the reverse complement.
TGATGCGAGGTCACTGAATGTGGTTGGTTTGAGTCTAGATTTGGAATGAGTTATACTCAGTTACATTAACCATGACATACACAAGGGACTTTACACAATCTTTCTCTTAGGATTCCATTCCATTTCTTCTCTCCATCTTTCATTCCATGTTCCACCTCATTGCCAGTTTTATTATTAGTCCATATCTTGGTTGATGCATTGTTTTTCCTTGGTAAATTCTTGTGGGTAAGTTTTTAACTCTTACTTCAAACTACGAACTCTTTATTTTGTGGGTTTTTCAGGGCATAAAGGGCATGAGCCTACTTTGGGGAGGACCCACTAGCATTCCTTTTTAGTATAATTATTAAGTTCTTTCCCTTAAACATTATCTACAATCAACCATTTCTCATTTCATCCCCATCTTTGACATCCACTTTATTTGTGTTTCCGTTGTTATTTTTTCCAATCTTTGTTGTTCCTTATACTTTTTCATCTTATTACTACTGGAGGTTCACTCTTAGTCATGGGGGCCTTGGCACAAATTTTTCAATTTCTCCATTCTACTACTTGTCTAACCCCTACACCTTGGGTAGTTATCAGTAACAAATCTCTAACCCAGTTTCTGCCATAACCACAACCTAGCCAATGCACTTTATATCAAGGCCAGGTATAAACTGCATTGTGGTTTACTTATCCTTACTCATTCATGACTATGTTGTGTGTGTAGGTGGCAATTACATAGACAATGGACTAGGATATGAGGGAGCACTCGGGATGGACTAGAGCTAGAGTATTTACAATAGGAACAAGTCTGATTGTGTGGTTATGAATAAACAATGAAATGCACAATCTCATCATTGGCAACAACACACCTCATTTTTCTGTTTCTCTTTCTCTCTCCCTTTCTCTTCAAGTTGTCGAATGAAGGTCTAGATGTCACTTATGTACAGTGTTCACCACCATGGGTATGAACACCAATGTTGTAATGTATTATCGATTTGTTCACTGGGCACTTAGAGTCTGTCATCCCGTGTCACTGCCAGTTGTCATTTAGTCAATAATCCCATACCTTTCCAATATTTTGTAAGGAAATCAAGGACAATTTTTTATTCAACCATGGGGGTATGATGAATTATTATATCGGGGCCACAATATCTCATCCGCGATATCGGGTCCACGATATCAAAGCTTGCCATGCGATGTTGGATACCTGATATCGCATCCTGCCTCATTGCCTATAAATAAGAGGTTGGTGCACTTGGTTTAGGGAGTTAATTTTAGTCTCTTACCCAAACTCTTTTCTTTTCTCCCTCTCAAAGTTAGAATTATTTCTACGTGCCTGCAATAGGATTCATAACATGAAGTCATCTTTATTCGAGCATTGTATACCTAAGTACATCTTGTGTATGACAATAAAGACAAACTTTGTGATAAACCTTGTAGCATTCAAAATAGATTAATTAATGTTATTTTCAGTTATTTAATTCTTTCCTTAGTTAATTAATGTTCTCTCTCTCTCTCTCTCTCTATCTCTCTCTCTCTCACCCTACAACTCTCCTAAGTACGCACACTCAATACGATCACTTCAAGCATGCATGTAACACTTGGTAACCTAGTAATGATTAGTGCTTGGTAATCCTAGTAGTGTCGCACTGGTTTAGGATGTGTATGGCAAGTGAGAACGGATACTAGTGTTAGGATTAATTAAAGCCTAGTTAATTAGTAGTTAAATTAAATTAGTTACTTAGTTATCTCTCTCCTACCTTATTAGTAGCAAGAAAATAAAAACATAAAAGCCATAAAAATAATATGCCTCAAGTTTACTTAACCATACAATCGTGACATACAAGTAAGCTTGGGAAGACAACGATTAACCAAACGATCCTTATTCCATCAAGGTGCATAAGCACTTAGTCCTTGAAATTCGACTGGATCGTGCATGTACACTCATATTCGTATGATTGAGCGTAGGGATACCTCGCTGCTTGTCATGTCTTAAATCTAATGTTTATGTAAAAACACATTCCTGGAAGATTTCCTCTTCCACAAGGTAATCATTGATAGTCCCACCACCAATTGTAACATCCTAGGGGGACTTATTACTAGCCTCAACATGGTCATCAACCATAGTGGCAACAAGCATAGTCATGGGGGAGGCCACCACCAAATCATCCTTATCCTTCCTACTAGTCGAAACCGCATAGATATTATGTTCAACATCCTATTTCTCTAACTAGTTCTACATCCTCTACTTTAAATTGTCACTACTATTCTCCCAAGTACCAACAACCCATGACATCCTAAAAGGATCACCACCTCACACCTCTTACCATCTATCTTACCCTCAATATCCTTCTACTCCACCTCATTATAGGCCACCACCAATAACATAAGAAGGTTCAACATCCTAATATTAACAAAAAAATGCCACTTGTGCTATGAATGTGCATAACCACATTGACACCAGTGGGTCTCAACTGCAACATAGGAAACGTCCTTTTTGGAGGAAATGTCATAAGCCAAAGAAAACCATGCATGGATCCACCATATCATCTGAGCTAGCATAATGCTAATCTGGTGCACCACCTTCCTTGTCCCAACCATCGTCCTTTGATCCTACACACAGGCCACTGTCCATCATTACTCCAATCCCAAATTCAAACAATGAATCTAATAATGTGGGAAGATAAATAAATCCATGCATACCATATCATGATCAAGGGTGCAATTGTGGGCCAGAAATCCATAAAGTTAATACATCTCATACCCTGACCCATCATACATTTAAAAATCAACTGTGTGACCAATGATTTTTTTATCCAACCATCACACCACCAACAGACATCCAATGGCTAGCGAATGAATAGTTACCAATGTTTCATACATGCATGAAACCTACTTATCCACTTATTAATCCTTGTAATAGCCAAATGTTTAGTCATGGGGATTACCCCACATTCTAAGCTTCAAGATTCTTAATTTTTTTTCACCTTTTTGTTTTACACATTTTTTGTTTTACACATTATTTATTTTACATCTTCTTGTTTTCATGTTATTCATCTTTTCTAATTTTTGTTTTACACCATCATTAGTACATTTGCTATTTCTTGAAAATTTTACACTTTCATTTATCTTTTCTTTAATTTTATTTTGGTGTGATTTTCTAACTCTTTGTTAATAAGTGCAAAATACAGTGGTAATGCATTGTTTGATGGTGGTATGTACTATTTTGTTATTTGATTGTTTTTTTCTATATTTTGGCTTTGAATTTTATTACGGATGATTAGGACATGGTTTTTTTTTCATGCAAAAGGTAGTGTGTCCACAACATCCACCCATCCACAACTTTATGGTTTTCCTTGTTCTGGAAACATGCAGTCCCTTTTTTATTAATAAAACTTTAACAAATTTGTAACTTTGGTAGTTTTCAGAATTGGAAAGGATTCAAAGGTTTGAATAGGGTGTGACTTCAAGGGGATTTGGTATTCTTTGTGCTTTTCTATTTACCTAGGTGCATGTGTGCTTTCATGGATTTCTTACCATTCCGTGTCAACTAATAAAAAAAAGTTGAATAAGTCTTTGCATGGTGTCATTCTCATAAAAAAAAAACACAATGGAAATTCAAAGCACATCCCTTAGACAAAATAAAAGCATGTGTCTTTGCATGGTGTGGTTCCCATTTCAAAAAGGAAAAAGAAAGAAAATGAGAATTCAAAGCACACCCCTTAGACAAAATAAACGGGCTACAAACACTAGTTATGGGACTAGAAAGACATGTTACCCATGCTTGAAGGTCCCCTCTAACTAAGGCCCTTCCTAACTTTCTATTTCTCTTTTCTTCTTTAATAATGAATTATGGTTATTTTATGGGAGCACTCTTGTGTCTCAAGGGGATGAACTGGTCTTAGAATGATGATTCGAAGTCATTGAATGTGATTGGTTTTGGTCTAGACTAATGACGGATCCTACCAAGTTATTTAACCATAAGATTCACAAGGGACTTCATGTGACCTTAATTAGGAACTCCATTCCATTCTTTCTCATCCATCTATGCTTCCCATATCTCACCTCACTACTAGTTTCATGTTCTTGTTTGATGTGTCAAAATTCTTAAGTAGTTTCCTTCGGGTTTTTGTACTTAACCTTCTATAACTATTAATCATCCACAAAGCCCATGAACTCTTTGGTTTGAACTTATTCAAGGGCATAAAAGACCTATGCCTAATTTGGGAAGGATCCACTTGGATATCTTTGGGTTGGATTAATTAAGTTCTTTATCCTTAGACACTCTTACAATCAAATCCTTTTGTTTACCTCATCAATGAAATCCAATTATGCACATCTTCACAACCTTTTTTAGTGAACTTTTCTTTTCATTATTGTGAATTCTTACACCCTCTTGAAATATTTTCTTTTGTAGAACTTTTTCAAATTTAATGGACTGCTTATCTATTTTAGCCTACTTATCAACCTTCCCACTAACACTCCTAAAGGAATCAACCTAGCACAATCATAACCTAGACAAGTGTAACCACTGATGAGACAAGGTACTTACCAGATCTATGTTACATATGGCATACTAATTCATGATTTTGTTGTGATTGCAATGGAAAGCATGGACTGAAAGTGGGACTATCTTCACCAAGGATGATGCGAAAGTACCACACGACAAGGACTATTCATGATCATGGGATCTTTACTCTTGCTCTTTAGCTACCAAGAGGTGTTGGGTGTCAATTTTATCCATGGTGTTCACTTCTCTTATCATGAACACCCAATTTTGAAAATATTGTAACTTCATACACTTGGGCACTCAAAGTCTATCTGTTCCATCTGATTTAGTTTATATGTCAGTCAATAATGCCATACCTTTCCAATATTTTGTAAGGAACTTGTTCCTCCTCTTCTTCACTTGAGGATGAGATTTCATTTAGTCTCTAATGTTAGAGCCAGGATGTGAGGTCAGATATCTGATGTCGCAAGGTCTACACCAGCCTATAAATATAGTTCTTGGGCTCACAATTTTCATATTAGTTTTTTTCATAGTTAGTAAAACTCTTACAATTTGTTTCCTCCAAAGTTAGAATATTTTCTGAGTGCCCATAGCAAGAGTCTAAGTGTGTACGAATCTTTCTTCAAACACTAATGTACTTGAGTGAAATAGTGTGATAGGAATAAAAACAAACTCTTTTGATAATCCTTACAGCATTTAGAATAGATTAATGTTTCCTTTAATGCACTTTACTTTTATGCATTTAAATTAAGCAATTAATTTCCAATTGTTAATAAACACAAGCATAACCACTTTGAGCATACATATAATGCTTGGTAACCTAGCAATGCTTAACGTTTGGTAGCCCAATAGCGTTATATGTGTTTAGAATGTATTCAGGAAAGTGGGATAGGTACTTGTGTTAGTCTAGCTAGGCTAGTTTAGATCTTATTTTCCACTATTCATTAGCTTAGTTAATTTATCTCTTTATTGTCATTAGGAGTAGCATAGAATTAGACAACATCATATACCTCACTTTGAACTAAACCATACATGACATAACTACCATTAGTTCAAGTGGGAAGATAGCGAACTACAATCAAAGCCTAACAATCTAGATACCACAACTAGTTCCATCCATGGAATTCAACTGAATCATGCATGAATGCTTGTGATTCATATGGTTTGGTGTAGGGGTACCTCACCACTCATCAATACATTAGAAAAATTATAGAGAAATGTAAAAATATCTAAAATGTTATTTGAACTAGAAACTTCTTTCTTAAAAACCCTTGTTAGATAATGAGCTAACCATTTGAACTAGTCATCATCATCATGATGCTAGCCTTATCTTAATAATATGATATCCTAAAATTAACTATAGATCATTTATAAAATCACTTGAGAGGCATGGTTAAATTAAACTTAATCCATATATTCCATATGCAAAATGTAAAAATCCAAAATTAAATCCTTGAATAACCTTAAATCACCAAGTATGAATCTTAATAACTAATGAACATACTTGAGCAAACCATAGAAAATAAATCACTTAACAAAATTCATGCAATGTTACATCAACATCTTGATTATCAAACCTTAATGTAAAAGTTACAAGAAATACAAAAAGATAACCATATGGACTATTATATAATCCATAACATGGCCTCATAATTATAACAATACTTGAATCTTTGGATTACAAATCTTTTTACAATGTCAACACATCCATAGCATACCTGATCTAGCATCCACATCATTACCTAGAAATTCCATCCAAGTATATTAACTAAAATTGGCATGAAACACATATAGGAAAGGTTAGAACACCTTCACCATAGAAGAAACCAACTTGGTGCCACATGTAACAAGCTAGAAGATAGGGTTCATGTTACAAGATATACTATTTGAACCAACAATAAATTTAATAAACTTAACCATTAATCAAGTCCATTCATGCTAACATTAACACATAGTTTATTGCATTAACTTAACCATTGATGCATTAGTTACCTCATTAACTAGGATTTGGATACAATGATATTCTATGAGTTACCACATCAAACATTAGAATAACTATAAGGTTAATACTAACTAAAAATAGTCATCAAGGATTTTTTTAGTATAATACCTCATATATTTAGACCAATCCTCATGAATACAAAATCAACTATTAGGTTAGAAACCCTCATGCATGTCTAGACCAAATGTTGGGTTATGTTATTACTAGTATCAATCCTATAGCTACCCTAATTTTTTAGCTCCTCACTATTACCTAAGGTTCCTTGATGTGCGCTACACATTACTAGATTAATAGAATTCTCTAAATAAACTTTACCATGATAAGGACCAACCAGGTAGTGCACCATTAGGTTAATAGAATCCTCTAAATCAAATTTACCATAACCAAGACCTACCTATTTTCTACATCATTCACCATTTTTTGCAATCCTAGTTAATTGATGAATCCTAAAGGTTAGACTTCCTAGCATTTAATACTCTAAATGCATTCATACATGTCTAGAATATTAACTAGCTACTTCCATTGAAGATTACCATTAATGTTAGATGTCGTGTGTATGTTACCACTCTGGAAATGTACTTGAAATCCATCATGATTTTCCTCATGATCTATGGATATGTTGTAACCTAGGTCACAAAGCACCTTGAAACTACTACCTTTGCCACTACTAGAAGAAGATGAAAATTGAGGAAAAAGAAGTTAAAATACAAAGCATAAAATTTAAAAAATGGTGAATTACAAAAATATTTAGCAAAACTAGGGCTAGATTAATAATACATGCAATATGATTAGATTATCTATGAAAATCATCATAAGTAAAGTTAGTATAAGAAGATAAGCTACTTATTAGATTTAATGAAATCAAGAACACTTCCTCTACCTTGAGAAATCAACTGAGATTTAGTATTTACCAAGCATGAATAGGTTTAAATCTAGAAATCACCAAGTGATCCATTAAGCACAGCCATGTGTAAAAGAATAGAAAAGATATCAATGCATAATTGATGCCAAAAGAGCTAGCATTTCCAAGTATTTATAGCCATAAGAGGTAGGATTTGGGAAATTCCAAGAATGAAAAATTATTTATTTATTTTCTAAATTAGGCAACATGTATATACAAAAAGGTCCAATGGTCAACCAATGGGTTAAAGTCCTTAAGAATAAGCCCACATGTCCAAGAATAAATTCCAAGATAAAATAAAAGAGTATCTAGAACAAACTCCAAATATTTACTTAACATGTATTTTTAACCATATTCTTACATTATTCCAAAAATCTTAGAATAATGTAAAATATGAAAATATAAATAAAATACCAACAATGGGTCATCACCATCCTTCCAACCTATCTCTTTTTGAAAGGCACCAAGCATTAGTAAATGCCAAGAAATAATAATCAAGAAAGAAATACAAAATAATAATATCTCCAAACATAAGAGAGTAATATCCAAGGTCCAAGCCTTAAGAAGCATAGCATCAAAACATAATAAGATACATACACTTACCAAGAGGCCTAAGGATGAAACCTTGCTAATACATAAATGATTTTTCTAAGGTACATTATGCACAAGCTTATAGGCAATATTCTATGATATACTATTTATAATTGCAATACTAGTATATCAAGAATACATATAAACAAGAAGTGAAAGTTTCAAGCCTCAAGATGCATAAACATAAACATAAGCATAAGAAAGATATTAAAATACACTAGCATAGTTCACTAGCAAGATACAACATAATATAGACTTTATTATGTCAAGATATACCCTTATGCTAATGTATCTTAGCGTAAGAAAATAATTAACAAATCTAAAATCCTAGGTTTAAAACACCAAGGTGTTATATGATATCAACTATATGAGTTCTCTTTCTTCATTCACCTTTACTAAAAGCTAAAATTTTGTCTATATGCATTTTTTCATATCTTTAATTATTTTTTTCTGTATCTTTTATAGTCTTCCTTTTGGTGGCTCTATTAAAATAGTGATGTGATAAAATTTTTTAATAATCTTATTATCTAATATCTTTTAAACGTGATAAAGCTATATAAGACATTATTGAGGACATGTGAGATCTCAAAAACTATTTATAAAAAAATTTACATTACATGCTTAATCACTGGCTAGAAAGCCCTAGAAATAACATAGAGATGATTAACTTTCCAATTTCAGGAATGTCTACTAATTATTACAATAGATGCTTTGAAAAAATAAGAGAGAAAAATTAATTTTCAGAAGGGAAGATGATCTTAATTCTTACAAAATTTACATCATTTTTAATATTTATTCTTAAAATTAAAATAGCAAAAGGATTTGATGTAACAATAGAAAGCTTTAGTGAAATACCATTTGTTGTAGGAGAGGAAGGTACAAAAGTAAACGGTAGCACATAATATGCATCATAATGGATCTTATGTCAAGTCTCTTTGTAATCTTCTAAAAACTACACGTCAAAAAAAGATATCATCTTTGGGTAGATAGTAGCCTTATTAAATACCTTGCATGCTAACTATTCAAATTGATTAATGTTTTATGTAGTAAAAGTAGTCACATGAACTTTTTTCTTCTCTAGTTTTTTCTATTGTCATTTGATCATTCTTATCATGGATATTATCTTGATTTTTCATTTGTTTAGCTTTAAATTATTCTTCTACTATTCTTAACTTTAATATCTTTTTTCTTTTACTTGATCAACATGTTTTGCTTTTTCTCAGCATTTTTTTCTTAAGCAAACAAGAACAAACATTAAACAAATATACTTTATGATGACAAAAGTTACAAGAATTAGAAAGATTATAATATGTAATTAGTTTATTACAATTCTTCTTACTTACTTATAATACCAATTCTCTTTTACGATTACGAAGAATGATTTCAACAACAAATATCTATGAGAACCAAATAGTGTGAAAAAATTCCATATGCATAATGAAACCAGAGTACTAAACATTTCTTGCTTAATTTTTTGAAAAATTATTGAAATATCAAATAACTTTAAAAAACATGGAATTTTAAAATATTTTTCATATTTGACATCAAAATATAGAGTTCAATTATGAATGATTGATACATGTTTATGTATAAATGATCCTATATTTAGGACACTATATCATTGAAGCATTACCTAGCTCAACAAGTAGAAAAAAATGAGAATGATACTTGACATAAATAACTTGGATATCATGGTTTTATATCACATCATTTAACTATGAGGCAACACTTTGATTACAACGAAGGTAATTCAAAATTTAAATGAACATATATTATGATGTAAGATCAGCTCCCAATGAATCATACACATCATCAAGGAGAATAAAATCAAGTGTCTTAATTACATCAACAATAGTAGAAGAATTTGTCTCAAATTTTCACTCACTAGCTTCTAAATCTATATTATTAGAATTAATAGAAATTCCTACATCAATAAAAGAAGGAGAAATTTTGGCATCAATTGAAGAAATAAAGGAATTCTACTAAGATCAAATTCGTTGGAGAAAAACTGAAGAGAAAAAAATTAGATTCACTAAGAAAAATTAGATCAAATGGAGAAGAATCAAATTTGTGGAAGAAAAATCAAATCTAAATATTGAGACATATAATTAGAATCCAAAAGTCCATCTAAGACGTTATTATTATAGTTTATTTGCATTATACGTCACTTTAAGTTTTCTTCTAATGTTTTTATTGTGTAATTTATCTCTTTTTATAATATTTAGCATCCTTTTAAGAATTCACATATCTACCACACTAATTTGTTACTCATGATACTTTTTTACAATCCAATGTTCAACACCATATAGAATACTAACTCTAATAATGATCTTATAAAATTTTTTCCTTAATTTTATTAAAATTATTTATTTCATAAAAAACCACTAGACTATCTTCATTTTAAACACTCTACCTCAATCCTCTTTCTTACATCCTTATTAGTTTCACCATTTAATTAGAACATTAATTCTAAGTAGTGGAATTATTTATAATAAGACTTTTTGGCCTTGAACTAATGTGTGGAACTCAAGGATAAAGAAGAGAATGGGAAATGTTGGTGTTAGAACTAAAACTAAATGATTATATGTACCCCTAGGATATATAGCTAACACCAACTTTCATGATAATTTTATTAAACATTATGATGTGCTAAATTAGCACAACTATTAAAATGAAACTTGTGACTTGTAAATCACAAGTCACATATTCTAACCAATCAAGTAGTGTGTTACCAATCAGCCTTGAATTATCACTTATATTCAATCACTATTTATATGTTCATTAAAATTACATTCCATGTATTATATATTATTTTTACTAAATTTTAAGCTTTTTGATATTAGAACATGTTCTACTTTATAATTTTGGAAACTCAATATTTTCTGTAGATGTACCCACAAACATAATACAATCTCTAAATAACATACAATAAGAAATTTTATTGTATCCTTTCTTAATTAGTTCATTCATCTTAACATTAACAAATAAGTAATGATTTAGCACAAAATCTTGATGTCATCTTACTATAACTAAAAAATCAAAAGTTATTCCCCAAGATATCTAATTCTAGTAGTATGATCTTTCTATTTTGAAAGAGCTCTTAGTATATATTATAAATATATTGTTAAAATAGTATTGAGTTCTAACTTTTAAGTATCATTCAAATTTTTTCGCTATTCATTTCATTGTAACACAATTTACTAATATTAAAAAAAATACAAAAGCATTATAGTTAACAAGGCATAGTTCACTTAATTAAGGCAAGTGGTTTATGGTTTTAGAAGTCATATGTTTAATTTCAATGGATATGATGAAATATATGTTGTGACATCCTATTCCCAGATGTCATGGTAAATGTCAAATATACGTAGCATTTGACATTATGTGTAATAAATGTAGAAGGAAAAATATAAAAAATAAATGAAAAGAAAACTTTATTAATGTGGAAATAATGTATCTAGGTCATGCTCATAGGGTTCCTTGTGATTACCTTCCTTTAGCCTCTATTTCATAGGAGCAATCCAGTACTTCCATCATGGTTAGGCTTGTAATTGGCCAAAAGGGATGGCCAATTACCTTTCTATCCCACTTCACCTAGCACACTCATTACTCACCTTTATTAGCTTTGCAACTTCATGCTAACACAACTTGAAATTCTTGGGCATAAATGCCTTAAGTCAAACTCCTAAAGATTGCCTTAAGAAACATGCTTGTTATTACAACATGCCCTTTCAAGTCTTATCACAGCTTGTTCTTTTGGTTCTTATTATAATAATTACATCATTTGTCACAAAAAAACACTATCTTTATTACAGACTGGCTCTATTTGGGAATGGAAACATGATAAACTACCTCCCTTCCCATTAGTTCATTCTCAACTAGGCCTTTGTTATTATTTTTTCTCCATGCTTTAGTGCTTCCTCCATGCTCCAAGGATCTAATGCTCTAATTTCTCTTTTTAAAATAAGGTTGAATACTTTGAAGTTCTCCCATGTATTCTACAAGAGGAATATAAATGAAAAAAATATTTGAAAAAATAAATTCTATTATGACAACAACTTATCTTAATCTCTAGATAATGACAAGAGTCGAATTAAAGGTTTATCAATCACCAATCCTAACCAAGGTTACAGAGGATGTAATTTATATCTCTGGTTACCTAAGTGAAGGTAGGGAAAATTTTTATTTCCTACTTGTATCACCCTAAAATATTTTACTTAGATAATTTAGAAATATAAATTAAATAAATAAAGAGAATAAGAAAATAATATATGGAAGTAAGTTAAGAAACTTGTTGATAATTATCAACCTTTGGGATCAAGAGATGTAGTCACAATTTCTTCATAAGGACTATATGATCAGGTGGCCTTGTTTAGGATGATAGGGCTTGATCTTGCTCTTCAACTTCTTCCTTAGGAATTAACTTCAACAACTTAGTAACTTGAAAGAACCAAGTATCATACGAAATGTAATCTAAAGTCTCAATGAAGAAGGATGTTGATCTATCTTTAGTAATCATGGTAGCACCATTAGTGAACTAATATTCTTGATGAATACTATTTATTAGCATCATTTATTCTCAAATTCTGAAATTCAACTTGTCTACTGAAGATTCAAAATAGGTGGCATATGCATTGGCCAATGGAATAGTATCATAAATAGATGGAAACATCTTCTTCAAATTGAACACTGCTTCTAAAGGCTCTTTCACACATTCATACCTTAAGAATAGATGAATATGACTTTCATGTTTGGCATTGAAGTATCCATAAAAAATGAATGGCAATGGGTTGAGATTGATATAAGTTAGAAATAGCTTATGATTCAAACTTTCTTAAATTTGATTAATCAAGTAAGATACTTAACAAAGTCTAGCATCAATGTAGTTTAGGGAAATAGTTAAATGTGTGTTAACCATACATGCACATCTTATTGATAAATACATTTTAAGTACTAATCCCAAGGCTAAGTGAGTTCTCTTGAATCTTGATCATTTTTTCTTCCCTATAACTTGAAGTTATAAAATTTCAAAAATCATTTTAAATCTTCATTTAAATCTTTGTATTAAATCGTACCTTTTTTTCAAATGATCCCGCAACCGCCCATGTTATGGTCTCTATAACAGGCTAATCTATCTACCTCAAAAACAAAACTATTATGAGAACCTTTCTACTCGTAGAAGCACCTTCATATCTCAATTGGCACGTCAGGGTTGGGAACATGGACAGTGTCATAGCGTCTTGAGTTGTCACAATCGTAGGCTCATGTGTAGGCGTACATGAGTTAGAATTAATCCACAGCTGGGGTGTGGAAAGATGTCTAGTACTGCCAAGTGGAGCCAGGTACGATGCATGCAAGGGGGCTACAGCTGGAGTCATCCAGATGTAGTGCATGCATACCTCTTATCATTAAAAGAGGGTAGGTGCGATGAATGTGATGGAACTACTAATGTAGCGCATGGGCACCTCTTACCATTAAAGGAAGGCATGTGGGACGAATGCACAAGGGGACCGCTACTAGGTTCGCCCATGCCTTTAAATACAAGAGACTCTACTCACATTGGGGCATCCTTCTGTACATGTTGTAACGTATTCCTTTGAGAGTAAAGGTTGGGAGTTTTCCTATAAGCATGCTTATGTTGAGCTTGAGCATTGTTGCAATTCGTTGCGAGTAGCTGGCTAGGTGTCAGGGCACTTAGCGCTATCACCTGGTGTGAAAAATTTACCGCTCCATTTCACCCAGTGAGAATTGGTATCAGAGCAAGGTTGTTCATGATGGAGGACCTTGCTGAGTGCATCACTGTCTTGGAAGCATTGATTGGAGCACCTGCTCCTAATGCTTGATCCCTTGCAAACCAGGCGGTTCTGCACCATAGGGATATCAATGATCTACAATAGAGCAACGATGTGGTGTAGAGAGAACTCAAATCTCATGTGGGCGAGATTAACGCTCTAAAGGTACGCTTGTTGTCTCTTGAAGATGATATCACATTACTAAAGAAGATTATTGCAAGATCTTCACAGGGGAATGGGAACCCCAAAAACTCCAAACTAAAAGTGTCGGAGCAAAAATAGTTTGGAGAAAGCCAAAATGCGAAGAAGTTGGAAAACTTTCTGTGGGACATGGAGCAATACTTTTGTGCTACTCATGTTCTTGATGACCAGAGGATCACAATCACTAGCATGTATCTTCTTTTTTTGGTGGAGGATGCAGTTGGAGAATGATGCAAGTGTTGTCTGCCCTTAAATCACAACATGGGATGCACTGAGAAAGGAGCTAAAGGATCAGTTCCTTCCTCTGAATGCTGCATGGATGGCACGAGAATCTCTCAGAAATCTGAGACACATCACTACCTTGCACGAATACTTCAAGGAATTTAATTCCTTGATACTAGACATCAAGAATATGTCTAGCAAGGATAAGTTGTTCAACTTCCTTTCAGGGTTGCAGCCATGAGCTCAGGCAAAGCTAAGGAGGCAGAATGTAAAAGATCTACCAATGGCCATAGCTTCTATAGATGGCTTGGTCGATTACAAACAGGGCACTTTCGGATCCAACTCAGAGTGGAAGAAGTTCCATGATGAGGGCAAGAAGGGGGGAAACAGCATTAAGGCCCAAAAGACAAGAAGAAGGAAGGGATGCCCTCTAAACCCAAGAGAAGAAATTCTCATCTGGGTGCTTTATCTGTGATGGACGACATTGGGCTCACAACTACCCTTCGAGGGAGAAGCTTGCGACCGTCAAACTTCAAGAGGAGTCTGAGGGAGAGGGCAGTAACCTAGGGTGCAACCCATTACAGTTGCTGAACACCCTTTCCTACCATAAGGTCATTCCACCCAATGAGCTAATGTTCGTGGAGGTCTTCCTCAACAGACATAAGGTAACTGCAATGTTGGATACGGGGGCGATGAACAACTTCACATCCCAGTAGTTAGTGGAGAAACTTGGCTTGACCATCGCCAAAAGCAAGAGCAAGGTTAAGGCTGTGAATTCGGGGGCATAGCCTATTCATGATGTAATCTCTTCTCCTCTTAGAGTTGGTCTCTGAGAGGATGATTGTAATTTTGTTTTCATCTCTTTAGATGACTATGAGTTGATTTTGGAGGTCGAGTTCTTTGTGAGAGTGAAAGCTCTAGTGGCACCACACTTGGGTGGGATGTTGATTGCCGATAAAAGGCAACCCAATTTTATCTCTATCAAATATAAAGAGCCCAAACCAATGTTTCAATCGGTAGCTCAAACGAATTCAGGGGTAAAACGGGGTGAAGTCACTGTGCTGACTACCTTGGTGGAGATCAAGGAGAACCTCATAGTGGAAGTGCCTGATTATGTGGGGCATCTACTAATAGAATTTACAGATGTGATGCTGCCCGAGTTATCCAAGGTCTTACCTCCTAGAAGGAGAGTAGATCATCGAATTGAGTTAGAACCTAGGGCAAGGCCGCTTGCGAGCATTCCTTACCGAATGTCCCCCATGGAAGTTGCAAAGTTGCGCAAGTAACTAGATGACCTATTGGAGGCTGGTAACCTTCAACCTTCGAAGGCACCATATGGGGCATCGATGCTCTTCCAAAAGAAGCAGAAAAGCACACTATGGATGTGCATGGACTACAAGGCGTTAAAAAAATCATCATCAAAGACAAGTACCCAGTGCTGAATGTGGCAGACTTGTTTAATCGTTTGGCTAGAACAAGGTACTTTACCAAGCTCAATTTGAGGTTGGGGTACTAGCAGGTGCACATCACTATTGGGGATGAAGCAAAAATAGCATGTATAACTTGATACGGTTCTTTCGAGTTTTTGGTGATGCCATTTGGGCTCATCAATACCCCTACTATATTTTGTAACTTGATGAATGATGTTTTATATGAGTTCCTAGATATATCAGTGGTGGTCTATCTAGATGACATTGTTGTGTATAGTGAGAGTCTTGAGGCTCACGTAGAACATTTGAGGTAAGTGTTCTCATGGCTGAAAGGGAATCACTTGTATGTAAAGAAAGAAAAATGCGAATTTGGTGTCCAGGAGATCTTGTTCTTGGGTCACTGAATATCAAAGGGGAAAATTCAGATGGATAATCGGAAGGTGCAGGCAATTGTGGAGTGGCCCGCTCCAAAGAAGGTGCCTGAGTTACGGTCCTTTTTAGGATTTGCCAACTATTACCAACAGTTCATTGAGGGTTACGCAAGGAAGATAGCCCCCTTGACCGATTTACTAAAGAAGAACCAAATATGAGTTTGGTTAGAGACTTGTGAGAAGGCCTTCAATCGAATCAAGGAAGCTGTAATGTTGGAACCGATGCTATGGTTGCCTGACTTTGAAGTTCCATTCGAACTCCACACCGATGCATCTGATTGAGTGATTTGTGGAGTCCTGGTGCATGAGGGACATCCAATTACATTCAAGAGTAAGAAGCTTAAAGATGCAAAGTAGTGATACACTGCTCATGAGAAGGAAATGACGGTGGTGGTGCACTACCTAAATATCTGGAGGCATTACCTGTTGGGAACTAAGTTCAAAGTGGTCACAGACAATGTGGCCAACACATACTTTAAAACTCAAAAGAAACTCTCCCCGAAGCAGGCAAGGTGGCAACCATACCTTGCAGAATTCGAGTTCGATTGGCTTTATCAACCTAGGCGAGAGAACCAGGTAGCGAATGCACTGAGTTGAAGGGAGGTTCAAGCTTATGTAGCAGTGTTTATGATAATTCAATCAAACTTCATTGACAAGGTGAAGGAAGC
This sequence comes from Gnetum montanum, assembly GCA_015680685.1. NCBI lineage: Eukaryota > Viridiplantae > Streptophyta > Gnetopsida > Gnetales > Gnetaceae > Gnetum > Gnetum montanum. Next base: position 78,157 of record MNCI01006688.1, on the reverse strand, counting down.
TGCAGAGGTGGACAAGACCTATTGTCAACTAAGACAACAGGTTCGTGAAGGCCTCATGAGAAAGTATTGGCTTGAGGCTGATCTCTTGTACACTTGGGGGAACAGGTTGTATGTTCCTAAGGGTGAGGGACTATGACATGAACTCATGAGGGAAACTCATGACACCCAATGGCCTAGGCACCTAGGGGTAAAGCGGATGCTTGCTCTTCTATCTTAAGGCTACTTTTGGCCTCAGATGGAAGAGGACATGAAATCATACGTGAGAACTTGTCTAGTGTATCAACTAGACAAGACAGAGAAGAAGAAGCAGGCTAGGCTTCTTCAACCTCTTCCAATCCTGGAAAGACCATGGGAGTGCGTTTCCCTGGACTTCATCACGGGCTTCCCATAGGTGGATGGGAAGACGTTGGTATTGGTTGTAGTCGATCAATTTTCAAAGTATGCGATGTTTGTAGCTACATCTCAGGCGTGCACTGTAGAAGTGATTTCCAAACTCTTCTTTCAGTATGTTGTAAAGGTATTTGGAGTACCACGAGATATTATAAGTGATCGGGATGCCCGATTCATAGGGAAGTTTTGGGTGGCACTATTCTCTTTGATGGGATCAGAATTGAAATTATCCACAGCCAACCATCCTCAAACAGATGGGAAAATGGAATGAGTGAATGCTTTGGTGAAAGAGTATCTTCGCCACTTTGTAATCGCAAGTCAGCGGAATTGGGTCGCATTGCTAGACATTGTCCAATTCTGCTACAACTTGCATCAAACTTCTTCAACGGGGTTGAGTCCTGTCGAGTTGGTCTTTGGGCATCAGCCCATAATGCCCTTGGAAGTGGTGAGATCAAAGTCGCAAGGGAAATGCCCTACGACGTATCGCTTTGCACGCGATAAGCAAGAACTCTATGAGCAAGCTCAGGACAGCTTGGCTAAGGCGCAGAGGTGCATGAAGAAGTATGCTAATCAGAATCGAAGGGCAGTCGAGTACAATGAAAGAGATAAGGTTTTGTTAAAAATTACTCCTCAAATCTGGAAGAAAGTCACTTGATAAGCAGTATCACAAAGCCCTTCTTCAGAGGTACGATGGACCATTCAAGGTGGTGAAGCAGGTGGGGAATGTGGCCTACTGATTGAAACTGCTAGAGCAAATGAAAATCCATCCAACGTTTCATGTAAGCTTTCTCAAACCCTTTTATGAGGATGAGGACACAGCGAGGCATGAGGTTAGGAGAGCTCCTCTTGGCATCTGAAAGGAATTTCGAAGAACAGTTGAGAGAATTCGTAATCATTGCACCCAGGGTGCTAATCGAAAGAATCAGCGCACTAACTAGTTAGTCCAGTGGAAGGGCTGTAGTCGGGAGGACGCCACATGGGAACATGATGTTACCCTATGGCAGTTTGAGGACGTGATCAAACTCTACCTGGAAGGACTTCCGACAAGGATCTCGAACTCATTCGGTGGGGGTGGGTTTGTCACAACATCTTAAGTTGTCGCAATCGTAGGTGCATGTGCAGGTGTACGTGAGTTATAATTAATCCACAGCTAGGGTGTGGAAAGACATCTAGTACCGCCAGGTGGAGCCAGGTATGATGTATGCAAGGGGGCTACAGCTGGAGTCATCCAGATGTAGTGCATGCACACCTCTTATCATTAAAAGAGGGTAGGTGCGACGGATGCGATGGGACTACTAATGTAGCGCATGCGCACCTCTTACCATTAAAGGAAGGCAGGTGAGACAAATGCGCAAGGGGACCGCTGCTGGGTTCACCCATGCCTTTAAATACAAGAGGCTTTGCTCACATTGGGACATCCTTCTGTATATGTTGTAACGTCTTCCTTTGAGAGTAAAGGTTGGGAGTTTTCCTGTAAGTGTGCTTCTGTTGAGCTTGAGCATTGTTGTGATTCATTGCGAGTAGGTGGCTAGGTGTCGGGGCACTTAGCGCTATCACCGGGTGTGAAAGATTTACCGTTGCTGCGTTTCACCCAATGACAGGCACCTGAATAGTTGGGGAAAATGGCATGTGGCATCAGGACACGACACGACAGACACGCGCGAGCTAACACTACCTGAATTAGCAGATTCAAATCCATTTTTCTTTTTGTAATCGCTGTCATCGTTGTAAGAGTTGTTGCTCCATGTTTAAATGAAAGAATTGGGCATTACAGTGCAAGGAGACGGTAACGGAAATTAAGGGATGTTTCCTGTGGTCGTTGGCTATCACGGACTGTCTTTGAATGTATTTGAACTCCATTAAAATGCCTTTATGTTGGTGTTTCCTTTGATGCTATGCGCTGGGGATCCCAAAATACATACCTGAATGCAAATCCTCGATAGCAAGAATCAGATTCATTAGCTTTGATGTTTATGCCATTAAGATTTCGGAAATTTAACCGGTTTTTTTTGTTTCACTATATCGAAGAGAGTGCCCATGCACTTAAAATAAAAACTTGGTTGTGCTGCAATATTAGTGAGTTCCTGCCAAAATAAGACTTTAGGTGAGAAACCTGTGCACGTTTGTCATGGCAAATGGTAACTCCTAGTTGCAACGTACTGGTTTCTGGGACTACAGTGCACCATTGAAAATCATAGTTTTCCAAACCAGTGATGATGAACCATACACTACTTTTTCTTTTCCTTTATTTCCATTCATTTTTAAAAACAAATTCCCTATTTTGTGCATGTTTTTTATTTTCATTTATGAACTTTGTCATGCATCGTGTGTGGGTGATCAACGGAGATGAGCATCTGCAAGTTCTTCCTCGTTTGTTGAGTATTGGTCATGCTTGATGCATCCTTATTATGATACTCGCTGAGTTTTCACGAGTACTGGCAGAGTCTCGAGAACTCTTCCTTGTGTGTTGCAGAGCCTGGAGAGCTCTTCCTCGTGGGATGGGTATTGGCCATGCTTCATATATCCATTATTATTACCCATTATTATTACGAGACTCCCTGAGTTTCCACGAGAGTACTCGCAGAGTCTCGAATTTTCCGGCTAGCTGAGTAATTCACGATTTACGAAATCTATATATTTTCAAGGGATTAAAGGGTAAAAATTCAAATTGTAACCAATTATTTTCACTGTTTCACGAGTTTGCCGAGTAACTCTCCCCCAGTTATACGAGTTATTTTCACTGTTCCAAAAGTTTGCCCAGCAACTCGCCTAATCCAAGTCTATACCAAAAAAACCAATCACTCCCAGTCTTATAACAGTAGATGCATCAACATAATTCAGTGTTTGCGTGGCAGTTTAAGATGCATTCAGGAAGTAAAATAGCATAGCTCACCAGCTTTCTGTCAGGTAGCATGGCCCACTATTCTTTTACCACCTTGCATTCATAAGTTTACACACACGGGCCCAGCGATCCTTCAGGGTGTTGCTTTTTTTTTTTTTTCTTTTTTATCTTCTCTTCTTCTTCTAATCTGGATTTTAAACTTTCTAAACTTATAATATGTGCACTTTGTTTGCAAACAATTATTTTGCTGAGTGGTTACCTAATTAAGGTTCAAAACTTTTGATTTTCAACTTGGATGTGGGTTCAACTCTAAACTTCAAAATTTTAAAATTAAATTTAATTAGACACTTTTTATAATAAACTTTAAATCTTAATATCTTCCAAAGCATAAGTTTAATTGAGACAAACTTGATACCATTAGAATTATCTCAACAAGTTTTTGTAGTTTTAAAAGACTAAAAGGTATTAAAATGGTCTATAGACAAGATTATGACTCTTAAGAGGGTAGACTTGGGAAATAGGATAAGGATTATCAAGCTCAGCTTATCTAGTTCTAAGGAGAAGGTTAGCAGGGTAGAAGACCTCATTATTGTCTAATAAGCATCAACTCTTACTATAAACCATTACTAGTTAAGTAGTGTTGAGAGGTCTTATGGGTAACTTAATTTCCTTATGTTCACTAATGTTTAGAATCTGGATAAGAGTATGAAATATCAGGCTATTCGGACTCTAGTGTTTAAGAAAGGGAGGACTCATAACAAGATTGATGAGTCATGATTTGGTTTGCTCTGTTATCGAAGCCTCAATATCATATACCCGATATCAGAGCCCAAGAAGTGATGTTAGATATTCGATATCATCTCCTTCATGCCAGCCTATAAATACAACACTTGGGTGCATAGTTGAAAAAGAGTTTTTTGTTAATTTTTTATAGTCTTTCTTAGATTTCTGAATTCAAGTTTTGTTATTCCCAGTGCATGCTTGCAATGTGATGTTTGTGATTGTACGACATTCTTATTCAAGTGTGACATACTTGGACATGTTACATGACTGGAAATAAAGATCGAGATTACCTCCATCATTGCAACATTCACTTAGATTATTGTTGATTTAATTATTTAATTATTTACTATTTTTTTTAGTTAATGTTTCCATTTATTGCTATTTACTACTTCCGTCATTAAGCAGAATGAGTATGACTTAATCACGAGTGCTTAAGAGTAGTTACTTGGTAACCCAGCAATGTATTATTTGGCAAGCCTAGTGACGTATGCTTGGCAATCCCAGTAGTAGTTATACAAAGTCCAAGGCATGTACAAACAATTGGGGACAGCTACTCATCGCACATAGGCTAGTTTAGATCTTATTTTCCATTGTTCGTTAGCTTAATTAATTAATCTCTTTATCATCATTAGGAGCAGCATAGGATTAGACGACATCATTATATGCCTCACTTTGGACTAAATCATACATGACAAAGCTACCACTAGTCTAAGTGGAAAGATAGCAAACTGTAATCAGAGCATAATGGTTTAGATGCACAACTAGTCCCATCCACAGAATTTGACTAGATCATGAGTGAACGCTTGTGATTTGTATGGTTGGACGTAGGGTACCTCGCCACTCATCAAAGATGATGCTCTAAAATATTTTCATTGTAGATAAATAGCCTTGTAAAAGGGGCATAATTATTATCTTAGACAACTAAAGGAAAATCTTACATTATGGGAAAGAGTTACTTGAACTAATAATACCCTTGTCTTACCAATGTCTCTTGCAGTTGTTGTACCTTGTTGAAGCATAGTTGAATCTCCTTGAAATTAAATAATGAGGTGTTAGCCTAGTGATATAGGTCTTAGCCTAGTGATGAGTGGCGAGGTACCCCTACACTCAACCATACGAAATGAGCGTAGCATGTGCGATTCGGTCGAACTCCACAGATGGACTAGTTGTGGCACCTAGATCGTTATCCTTAGGTCGCAGTTCACTATCTTCCCACCTAGACTAGTATTTATATTTGTCACGTATGGTTTAGTCCAGAGTGAGGTGTATGATGTGTTTCCTAATCTAAATGCTACTCTTGAAGGCAGTGGAAAATAATATTAACTAAGCTAAGCTAGGAGGAAAAGATAAGGAAATCTAATCTAGCCTAAGTGCGACGAGCAATCGATTCCTTGATCAACTGTACACATCTTGGACCTCGTGCACAACTACCACTAGGATTGCCAAACGTAGATCCTAGGTACGCCACTGGGCTACCAAGTAGTCACACTTAAATGCTCGTAATCAAGTCATGCTCGTTCCGTGTTCTAGGAGTTTAAGGGGAGAGAGAGAAAATAGTAAATAACATTAAATAAACAAACAAATAAATAACAAAGTGAATGCTGCAATGATGAAGTAATCTCGATCTTTATTGCTAGTCATGTGCATGTCCAAGTACGTCACACTCGAATAAAGACACCGTACAATCACATTCACCACACTGCGGGCAGACACTGGAAAAAAAAAACTATCTCTGGAGTGGCCAAACTGCCAGAGCTTCACTACTTCTATTCCTAATTATCTAAAACTGGGAAAGCCGCCTCTTATTTATAGAAATTGCAGTGCACTACGATATCATGTACGCGATATCGCAGCCTATGCGAATTGCATCTCATCATACCCCCACAACTGAATAAAAACTCGTCCTCGAGTTAAAAAGAGAACAAGTTCCATTGATTACACAGTGGATAGGTATGGGATTATTAACTGGAAACAGAAATGAAATAATGCCACAGTGTGGGAAGACACAACACAGAAAAAATGCTACAACTACAAAAATGGAAACTCATGTAGTTCCTGGTGGCGGTGGCTCCTCCATGGGTGCTTTCCCTTTGTCATGTGCTCCAGACTTTGAAACTTGATGGCGTTGAAGTATGGCCTGGAGTTTTTCCTCTTCAGTTCGAGGGTCTTGTGTCATCCATGCTAATGTTCCGATGTTTGACGGAGTCGGCACTTCCCACGGATAAGGTAGTTGTGGGAAATTGGTTGGCTTTGACATACCATGCCGTGAACACCCATCATTCCTTTTCATAGGCTCTGGCTTTATCTTTGTATTCATGAAGATCTGTTAGCCATCTAGCCAAATCAGTTGCTACATCTTTCTGTCCCTGGTAGCTTTCTTTTACCACCGCAAGTTCAGAATTTGCAACATCTAGTTTCTCAGCTAGCTTCTTGCGCTCTGCAAATTCTGCTTCATATTTGATGTGGATGGAAGCTACCTGCTACTCGAGCTCTGACCTCGGGTGTCCTGCTGTTAACATGGCCAGGTTGGCATATCTAAGGTTTTCCAACTCCATGTATTCGGTCAAGTCCTGGATCTGCAGGTCCCGATTTTTAACTTCCGCTTGGTGGGCGAAGGCGTAAGTGTCCAATATGGCCCTCCAATCAGTGTGTTGAGCACTGATGTTGTTGATTTGAGCCTTGGCCATATGGATCTCCTTCTCCAAGATTTGTTTGTACATCCCCACCTGATCACGGAAATGCTCCTTTAGCTTCTTGTGTCATTTAGTCTCATTCTACCACGCGCTTATCTCAATTGCTGATTTCTGGCGAATAGCATGTACCTCCTCCATTGAGAGGGTTCGGTTCTCTCTGGCTAAACAACTTACATCTCGGTTGACCCGAATGAATTGTTCTCACAACTGATGAAAGTTTTCATTGAGAACATTCTTTTGTTTCTCTACGGAGGTCAACCGGAGGTTATCTGCAACCAACTGCTTATTTTCTTCTTCTAAGGCCTTGAGTGCCTTAATATGCGCATGAGTTTGTGCCCTTGCTACAGAGGCATCCCAAGTGGCCATCTCCTTTTCTTCTACCACCTTATTATTCTCTACGATTAGTTTTGTTAATTGCTCGGTTCTGAAATTTTCCAGCTGGTCTGCGGAAACAAATTATAGAGGATCCCGCTGTGCTGCGTGTAAGGCTACAAGCTGCTCTTGTAGTTTTTGCACTTTAGCTTCAGCATGTTCTGCCCTTACTTCGAATATGACCAGCTTCCCCTTTGTGGCAATGAGGTCTGATTGAATTACTGTTACATCCTGGGGGATGTCAAACAAACATGTCATTACTTGTCCTGTTTGAAGCAATCTATCAAGTACATCTTCATGTTCTGCAAGAGTCATTGAGGTTTCAGCAAGAGTTTGAGCATCTCGTGCTCCTAAAAGATCTACCAGTGGCATAATAGGTACGTTAAAGGATTCTTTGATGTGGTCAGCGACCACTTCAGTAGCTCCCGTGGCATTCTGGTGTTGCATGACCACCACAGTGGCCCCTTCACCAGTCTCTAACTACACTTGAAAATATTCTGCATTTCCTGAGATCTGTTGTGACCATATGCTTTCCCCTCCTCCTGTTTGAATTGATAATTCACCAATTGTGCAATCTAATAAAATAGTAGGCTAGTCGGCATCATCGATGACGTGGAAGAGGTTTGCATCATCACGACTTCCCCAACTAACCATCTCAGCGATGGCCCTAAGATGGCTCATCAACGATCTCTAGTCTTGCGGCGGTGGATGATCCTGACCTATGCTAGGTCCTGCTTCATGTTGTTGGCTGGGACCTGTGGCTGGGTCCTGCAAGTTGAGTTGCAGGTGGTCCAGTCATCTGTTCTTTTTCTTCATCAGGTCTTAGCTCTTCGCCAGTGCTCTTTCTTGGAGCTAGCGCCTTTAATAACTTAGCATAAGAAGCATTCTGGGCCTTTCGGAGGACATCATTTGTGTACCCCCGAATACCAGCTCATTGGCATAGTTTTCTAATAAGGCAGGGAAAAGGCAGTGTCATCTTCCCTGACTTCCGTTCTTCAAATTGCCTTAGGATCTCCGTCAAATATAGATGGGGTAGGATAGCGTTAATCTTTCCCATCAACACTACACATCCTCTCGCCGCATACGTCGATATTCTTTTCAAACCTTTTGTAGGGAAGAGGTGATAGGTTCTGATTTTAAAGTAAACTCGCTCTTCCGTTGTTAGCTCACCAAAAGCTTTATCCCTGCCATACGCCTTCTCTAACCAATCCTTTCACACATCAGGGTCCGATCAAGTAGATAACTGAGCAACATGGGGGCCTGAATCCAAAAGGTTTAACACTTCTGAAATAGCCTACGCAAAGAAATCAACTGTAACACCACAAATGTTAACCGTGGTGCCTTGCTCCCTATTGTGCTAGAACTGGTACATTTCTCCTAAGTACTAGGCACCGTTTTCAAAGAGGACAGGCCATAAGGGAGACCCTTTGAGGTGATCCCTAATAGCCTCAGGAGCGAACTCTTCAAAAGATTCAAAGTTTAGCTCCACAATCACCGCAGTGAATGTGGACTTCTCATGGATAGCATGAACACATTCCGAGGGTAACCTGAGTTGTTGTCCCGGTTCAAGTGCAGCAGCAGCTCCTCTTTCTGTCTACCCAGACTGTCTTGTAGGAGGTTCTTCTTGATGGATGCTGAATGATTGCACCTCCTATTCTACATGTTGTCTGGCAGGGACCTATCTTCCACCTCTCCGAGGTTGCTTTGCTCCACCTTGAACAGGACCCTCCTGCTGTGCATGTTTCGGGGTCATTCTGCAATCACACGGATCAAGCATTAGTAAGATTGTTTTTAAAGTCAAGTTATACCTTACTACTTGCCTCAATTAAAGATCTTATGTTATAACGTGTGATTGTGCCCGAAAATTATAATAATGGGTCCTATGACTTAGGTGGATTTCATTTTAATCTCCCGGTGTACCTAAGGTCATATGATTTTTGGCACAATTTTTCTAAGTGTTAGTTTTAATTACCCTAATTGATGTCCTTTGGGAGATAATAAATTTCAAAAAAGTCAGGCACTTTTCGATAAGTGTCTCTCCCCCACGACTAAGCTGAACACTCCAAGTTCAAGCAGGTTCAAACGAAATTAAAATCGGAGCACCAGTGAGCGAGATATGAGTGAAAAAGCAAGGGTCACGCAATGGCAAGTCGCAAAGAAAAATTTCAAAAGCTCCCCCTACGTAAATGGCAAAATGATGCTAAGTGTTGTGGCGGGGGTATCCTATTTATAGGAAAATAGGATGCGATATCGCGTACGGTACATTATGTACGCGATATCTCATGGGACGCAATATCGCGTACGTGATATCTCGACCCTACTAATGTGAGACACATGAAAATATCAAATTTTTTAATGATTTTTCTTGAAATTAATGGTGTAAATTGAGGACATGGGCAAGTATTAAGATATTCTAGGGTAATTTCATTGATTCGAGAGGCACTGTTAGTGATACTAATGTGAACTTTAGCAATAAAAATTTGGCAGTTACAAAAAAAGGGAATGTAATGGTACATTGGAACATGTAAATGATAGAGGGATAATAATGGGGAAAGAAAATTATAAAAAATTAAGCTGAGGGTAAGAATTTGTGTGTTTTAGCGAAAGAATTAGTGAAGATTACAAAAAATTACACAAGTGGATCCTCCCCAAAGCAGGTTTCAACCTATTATGCCCTTGTGAAACCACACTTAAAGTGTCTGTGGGCACTAGAAGGGTTAAATGTAATCCGCACTAACTCCACAAAACACACACATATAAATATCACCGAAATGAGATGAAAATTCTATGCTACACGGGACATGAGCTACAATTACACGAACAGTGAGGTGAGACGAAGTAGAGAAGGGATCGTAGAGATTTGGACATGAGGTAACTAACCCAGGGCACAATGAATCCTGCGTGTAAAGCGTGATTAATGTATCATTAACCCATCGTTCCAAGATCAGGACCAAGTCCATCCTTCTAATAAGTGACATCGCATTGTTTCATCCCATGATAAACAACTATGAAAGTACCATAACAACAAGGCGTACGATCACTTGGCGTTTAGTACAAGGGAGGAGTGATTTTTGTTTTATGGCACTTCCTTTTTCATTTCTCTTTCTTCTTCTTCTTTTTTCACTTTACTAAATCCAGAGAAATCGCCAACCTTCAGGCATGGGTGCATGTCTTTCCAGTGGGACCCCCTAGAACATTGTTTGACTTCTGAGTGCCCTTTTGATTACTCTTACTCCCATTTTTCATCAGATCTACAAGGATCTTAGTATGACCATATTGCATGATAACTCCCACAGATGTCACCAAAGAGAATCCACNCAGAATGAAGAAGGATGGACCAAGAGGGAATGATTAGGGTGTGAAATCAAGGGGACTTGCAGATTCTCTTTGGTGA
>MNCI01006688.1:20093-66345 GCA_015680685.1 Gnetum montanum | reverse complement strand
TCCTATTTCTTGGGTTGTCAAAACTCTATCTCTAATGGTATTGATAAATTCTTCACTCTTTTGATACATCCATTCCAACATCTTATTGATCTTTTCCTCAGCTTCTTCTAACAATTGTTGTATTGGCAAAGATGATGTTTCCACCTTGAGATTTGTTGATTTCTCCTTTTCATGATCATGGACCCTTGTTAAGTTAACATTTTGGTCCGGTTGATGTTTTTCAACACTCTCCCATCTAGCTAATTCTCCTTCTTCTTTTGCTACCTGCTTAATAAGCTCTTGGACTTGATGGGTTCGTAGGCCATATAATTGACCTTGGGCATATTTTCCTAAGGTCTCTCTTGTTCCATTACGTAGCCCATCATAATATGGTACATTAGCCTTTCCTCAAAAAACCCATGGCCTGGACAGTTGTTTAATAGTGCATAATATCTTTCTAAGGCCATGTCCAAGGGTTCATGTTTTGCTTGTTTCCATCCTTCGATTTTTTTCCTCAAGGTTGACACTCTTGCATAGGTTTGATATTTTTCGTTAAAGGCTTCTACCATTGTTGACCAGCGTCGTATTGAATCTGGTTTTAACAATCTATACCATACTTTAGCTTGATCAATGAGTGTCATGGGAAAGAGCTTAAGTTTCTGCCACCCGTTATCAATGTTATTCCATGTGCAGGCATCATAGAAGGCTTGTAAGTGTTGTTGCATATCTAAGTCATAGCCCCCTAAAAATTTGGAAAAGTTGTTAAAATCGAGCCTGGGTAGAAGGCTCTCTTTACGATGCCTATGTGAGATTCAAACGGCCTCTTGTATTTGCATTAAGCTTGTAGTGGCTAGTGGGGGTTCATCATCATCTTGTAAGTGATATCTTCGTGTGTTGGGATGACGTTGTTTTTGTTCATTTTTATAAGAAACTCCCACTTCAGGTTGTATGCTCCAATCTTCATTGTCATATAGCTCATTGGTTCTCCAATGAACTTCCTCACTAAGTGTGGCATTATTATTATCTTGTAGGAGAGGCATTGTTGTGTGTGAACTTATGTGACTTTTTATAATTTCTTCTTTTTAAGAGATATATCGTTAAGTTCTTTACAACGACCTTGTATGATATAACTAATCTAGANCTATCTTCCCACCTAGACTAGTATTTATATTTGTCACGTATGGTTTAGTCCAGAGTGAGGTGTATGATGTGTTTCCTAATCTAAATGCTACTCTTGAAGGCAGTGGAAAATAATATTAACTAAGCTAAGCTAGGAGGAAAAGTTAAGGAAATCTAATCTAGCCTAAGTGCGATGAGTAACCGATTACTTGATCAATCATACACATCTTGGACCTCATGCATGACTACCACTAGGATTACCAAGCGCAGATCCTAGGTACGTCACTGGGCTACCAAGTAGTCACACTTAAATGCTCGTAATCAAGTCGTGCTTGTTCTGCATTCTAGGAGTTTAAGGGGAGAGAGAGAAAATAGTAAATAACATTAAATAAACAAACAAATAAATAACAAAGTAAATGCTGCAATGATGAAGTAATCTCAATCTTTATTGTCGGTCATGTGCATGTCCAAGTACATCACACTCAAATAAAGACACCGTACAATCACATTCACCACACTGCGGGCAGACACTGGAAAAAAAACTATCTCTAGAGTGGCCAAACTGCCAGAGCTTCGCTACTTCTATTCCTAGTTATCTAAAACTGGGAAAGCTGCCTCTGATTTATAGAAATTGCAGTGCACTACGATATCACGTACTTGATATCGTAGGGATGACGCAATATCGCATACACGATATCGCAGAGGATGCGATATCGCAGCCTATGCGAATCACGTCTCATCACCTAGTAACCCTAAGTCATAAGTTTAATTCTATTAGGTGGTACAAAGTTATAAACTTCTATAAATCTTAGAGTGTACCTATGCTTTAATTATTTTGAGTTCTAACATCCCTTCAAATCTCTTTGAAATTTAGTTGCTAATGTCCATAGAAATCACTAGGAAGGTAGCTTCTTCATTAGTGATGAAACCTAATATGTCAAGTAACTAGGTCATCAAGATATGATGAAACATCATTTTGTCAAGTGTATCAACCGGCTGAGATATGGTAGATGCTATATCACAGGTTGTACATCGTAGATGCTACGTCACATCTACATTAACATATTCCCGTTGATGCATCTCAATTGGATACTACCTCGTAGATGCTACATGGCATTTACTATATCATAGATGTTATATTGCACCTGCTATAACTTAGCTATGACAATGCATCCTCATCAATGCATCCCTGTCAATGCAACCAAATGAGTTAACGTATCTCCATTGACACAATGCCTATATTTGCCTATAAATATGCAAGTTCCTATCATGTGTTTAGCACCATTTAGTCAATAGTGTAGCCAAACTCCTGCAATTTTATTCTATAATCTTAGCAAATAGTCAGTGAGTGCCTATAGTATGGATTTGAGTTAGTTGTAAAACCTCTTATTTGAGTTGTATTGTACCTAGACACATTTCATGAATGGCAATAAGATCGAGATTGATTCATATCCATTTCAGCACTTTGACTTAGAATGGACTTACTTTCAATGCAATTTACTTTCTATGTACATAGTTAACATTTACATTTCCATGCATGTTAATCAATCAAAGGAAGGAGTGCAATGAGTTTCAATCATAAACATGTATTTGCTTGTTAATCCCAGCAGTGTTATTGCTTGGTTCTCCTAGTAGCATAACACTTGGTAATCCCAATAGTGGATATGTAAATTCAAGATGTGTATAGCAAGTTGGAAATGAATACTCATCACCCTTAGAATAATTTTAGATTTAATTTTATTATTAATTAGATTAAATAATTAATTTATATTTTATTATTTAGTTAGTTTAAGTCCATAAAAACATCAATAATCATATGCTTCACTTTTGAAAAAACCATATGTGATAAAGCTACCACTAGTCCAAGTAAGAAGATAGTGACTTGCGATCAATGCATAACAATCTAGATACCACACTAGTTCAATCCATGGAATTTTATTAGATTGCATGTGAATACTTCTGATTCATATGGTTAGACATAAGGGATACTCACTACTCATCATTAGCATCATTGTTGGGGATGGTGTTACTGATCTAGATTAGTTATATTTCAAACAATCATTATATTAGACTTAACAACTTATCTTTTAAGAAAAATTAATATTTTAAGCCATACATATTATCAAATAAAAATACATCTCCTTCATATATGACTTGCAATCCATCAAATGATGAAAACACTGGTAAGAGTAATGATAGGATCTATATTAAAGAGAATTGGAGTGAACCACTATAAATAGGAGTCTCATATGCTTATTTTGATCCTTGCTATCAAAGACTACGTTCAACTATTGCAAACAAGCCTAAAGGGAATGGAAAAAGTCCTAGAATAAGGAGGTCCTCAAGGCCTAGGACCTCATATAAACCTAGAAGAGATGAACCAAAGAACCATAGCAAGAGATACAAAAGCCATTATGATTCTCCTAGTTCACCATCTTCCTCTTCATCTTCAACGTCTAGTTCTAAAGAAGATAAACATAGGTATAGAGATAAATCTCTACTAAGGATTCAAGATGAAGATAGAAATAGAGATCAATGACAAGATTCAAGATACCAAATGATGCATAGACAAGATTATCACAATCACACAAACAAAAATAGAGATTATCACCATGACATGTATGATGCTAGTGAACCCTTGTTGGCTACTAAAGGCATGACACATATCAGGGAGGTGGTTAGAATACCCCATAGGCATCAAAGGAAAAGTCACATCAAACAAATTGATATGAATAACATTCTTAAATTTGAAGAAAGCTACTACAGGTATTCCATGATATCTATGCTTTGCAAAATATCAATAGTAAGTGGCAAAAGCTTAAGCTCTTTCCTAAGATGCTAATAGCATAAGCTAAAAGTTGGTACAAATCATGTAAACTGAATTCAATCCACTGATGGTCCATAATGCTTGAAAAATTCAATGAAAAATATCAAACCTATTCAAAAGTATCCAATCTAAGAAAATAAATCCAAGGATGAAAGCAAGAAAATAATGAATACATGGATGCACCCTTGGGTAAGTACTATTCTCTATTACATACACCACCTCCATTTGGTCATAAGATTATGGATGCTATGCACTAGAAAAATTTAACTTCGTCCCTAAATTTTTCTAAAGGAACCTCCAAAAATGACTTTTAAATTTTGACTCTTTGTCACTTACAATAATCAAAGGAATTTCATGCAACTTCATAACATCCTAGAAAAAAAAATTTGCAACATGAGAAGCATCACTCACCTTCTTGCATGAAATGAAGTATGTCGTCTTGGAGAACATATCAACAATAATAAAAATTGCATTGTTTCCACTTTTGGTTTTTGAAATGACACTCACAAAATCCATAGACACACTTTTTCATGGACCCTTAAGAATTGACAATGGCATAAAATTTCCATCTACTCATTTATTTAAACTTTTAACAAGTCAAACACTTCTTCATAAATTTTGAAACTTCAGTTGCCATATCAAGCTAAAAATAATACCTACCCATAAGTTCCAATGTTTTATCTTTGCCCATGTTACTTGCCATGTGACTACAATGCTTTTCAAACAAAATCTTTTTCATAAAATCACAATTAGGAACACATACCTTTCCATTTATAAATAATAGTTCATATTGAATGTGATATTTCCTTCACAGGTCTATCCTAGTCATCAATGGCTCTTTGAGGCTCCTCCAAAGCTTCCAAAAATCAACATTATTCTTATACAAAGAAGCAAAATCACCCATATCTTTCACATGAGGTACATTACAATTAACCACATGCATCCAAGAGAATGGATTATCCACCACATTGGCTTTTCTACTATTGTACTTCAATACAAAATTAAACTCTTGTAATTGTAGAATCCACTTCATGTGCTTTGCATTCAACTTCTTTTGTGAGTTTAGAAATTGAAGTGCTTTGTTGTCCATCATTGAAATAAAATTCCTTGTGCAATATGTAATGTCTCCAATGCTTGATTGCTTAAAGAATAGCATACAACTTATTCTCATATATGCTATAATTTTTCCCTGACTCATTTAACTTTTCTAAGGAAAAAGCAACAAGCCTACCTTCTTGTGAAAGTACCCCACTAATGGCAAGTCCACTTGCATCCACCTTCACCTAGAAAAGCATCTGAAAATATGGAATTGTAAGCATTGGTTCACTAATCATCTTTTCTTTTAATAATTCAAAGCTTCCTTGGGTTTCATTCTCCCACCTAAATTCTTTATTTTTTTTTTAACAAAGTAAAAATAGGCCATGAAAGACCACTAAAAATTTTTATAAACCATTTATAAAAACCTACTAAACTAAGGAACGATCTTACCTTCCCAACATTCTTAGGAGTTTGTCAATTCTTAATAGCCTTCACCTTGGTAGCTTCCATTAAAATTTGATTCTTGAAAATCACATGTTCCAAATATGTGACTTTTCTCTTGAAGAAATGACTTTCCTTCACATTGATCACCAATTGTGCCTACTCTAACTTAAGACACACTATTCTTAAGTAATCCAAGTACTCTTCCTCATTAGATATATACATCAAAATATCATAAAAAAGATAATACAACACTTATCCATTAAGTTTTTTAATACATCATGCATCAATCTCATGAATGTAACAAGTGCATTTGTAAGCCCAAATGGCATCACTAACCACTCAAACAACCAATCTGGTATCTTGAAAGCTATATTTCACTCACTAGGCCTAATTCTAATTTGATGATGCCCATTCTTCAAATCAGTTTTGTTAAAAATTTTAGCATTGTTAGGACATCAAGGATATCATCCATCTCTAAAATAAAAAACATGTACCTCACTATTATCCTATTCATTGCCCTGAAATCAATGCACATCCTCCATTCATCATTGTCCTTCTTATCCACTAATACTATTAGAACTACATAAGGTGAAATGAATTTCCTCACGAAACCATTTGCAAGTAACTCCTCTACTTCCCTTTGCAATTCATCCCACTAATTTGATGTCATTTAGTAAGCCCACTCATTTGGAATAGTAGTAATAGGCATAAAATCAATCTGATGTTGTCCCTTCCTCATTGATGGTAATCCATCTAATTTTCCTTTGAACACCTTGGGGAATTTACCATTTAAGCCTAGTACACATGTAGGAAGTTCAACCTAAATATCATCATGGTTAGTAGCAACTGTTGTCACAATGACAAAATCAAAACCTATTTTATCATATTCCTTAATATATTCCCTCTTTCCTAGAAGAATTAAGAAATTTTTAAGTGATCTTTGCTGCTTCACTTGTTCAACTATCATTGGAATCAACTCATGGATTCCATTAGGTTTAACTACATTGCACACATTTCTTGCTCCATCAAACTACACCATTATTAAAATTCCAAGGTTTATCAAGAATTACATTAGCACAATCTATTAGAAGCACATCACACTTTACAACATCATGAAAACCTCCAATTTTAAATTTCAAAGTACATTGCTCCCTCACCTCTTGGAGAAAATCTCTAAACAACCAATGCACCTTATAAGGTCTAGGATGAGGATTAGTTACTAGTGAGGCATCATTGGTTGGCTACGTCGATGAGGCCTCATCAATGCAATTGACCACATTGATGAGGCCTTGTCGACACATCTTGCCCTACATCGATGAGGCCCCGTCGATGTAGTATCTATCTATTACCTATAAATATGTGCCTACCATCTACATTTAGGGGGATTCATATTTCAATAGTAGTGAAGCTCTTGCTTTTTTTCCATTTGAAAGTTAAAATTTTAGGAGCCATTGAGTGTACAGATCTTTATTCAAGCATTGTTGTACATGAGAGTGACAATGTGTGCGGCAATAAAGATAAGCTTTCTGATAAATCTTGCAACACTTTGGATAGATTAGCTATTTTATTTATGCATTTAATGTTTTCAATTATTTATTAAATTCTTTCAATTAGTTATCAAATATTTTCTAGTTATTACATTAATGAGACATTTAAGAAAGATAGATTACACACATAAGTATGACTGCTTCGAGTGTAACACATATTCGCTTGGTAATCCTAGCAGCATTATCACTTAGTACGCCTAGTAGCGTAGCGTTTGGTCACCCAGCAGTGGATACGTGGGTTTAGGACATGTACAAAAAGTGGGAACAGATAATTATTTAAATGATTTATTAAATAGTAATTTAGATTAGTTAATTAAACTCCTTTTATCAAAATTTCAAGCACTGAAATATAAAATACAAAATGATAAAAATCAGATGCCTCGGTTACACTTAACCACACCAACGTATATCACAAGTGTAATTGGGAGGACAACGATTGACCTTAAGGCTAGATTCACTTCCTAAAGGGCTAGTGCATTGGAAATGATAAAGTCCATAGAATTCAACCGGATCACATGTGAATGATTTGTGATTCGTATGGTTGGGTGTAGGGGTACCTCACCGCTCATCATTGGCACCATCGTTGGGAACTTTGTTTGTGGAACATGCACTATTTAGGTCTAAGTGGATACCACTAATATCATTGTACAAACCTAAAGGTCAATAACATTTCCACTATACATAAATGATAAAAGCACACTAACAATTTTATTTTGTTTTACAAAATGTCTTCTTCTTCTCATAAGCCTAAAGCTACTAAACCACAAGTCCCATAAGAATTCAAGGTGGTATACACTCATCTACATGAGTTTGTGCCAAATTTCACCTTCATCCTACATCAAGATGAATAGATGTAATGGTGTGATATGGAGGGAAACATCATTTTTCCCCTTGATAGATCTATGCCTAGAATGCTATTTACAACCCTTAAGAAGTTGGGCATAGCAAATCTTCATGAAGAGTACATTGTGGATGGATATGACACTTAGAACTATTGTCCCACTGAAACACAACATTAGTGAGATAAACATCAAGAGAAACTTCATGAAGCCACAAAGGGGAAACATTACACTAACCCCTTATTTCTAATAGATCAAGAGGACAATGAGGATCCTCCCTTGGAAGGTTCTCAACATGAAGATTCTCCACCCCCTATTACTGATGACATGGATGTGAACTTAACCCTGCGATCAACTATTCATAAACTAGATTCAAGAAAGAGTGATAGCCAAGGTAGGGACTTGGGTGAACATCGCAATGACAAGGGATCTAATGATGGTAATCGTAATAAGCACAAGAGTGGTGGCAATGGCATTCCACCTTCCTCTTCATCTTCTTCATCCAATTCTAAACACTCCTCTTCATCTGATGGTTCTCATGGAAGCCACCATCAAAACAACTATGATGAAGGTGATCAACAAAATAACAATGATTGTGAAGGCCGCCAAAATCAAAGGTGTGGCCAAAACCATCATTGACATCATCAATGTAGCAATGATGATGAACCTTTATTGGCTACTTGAAGTATGCTCAATATTGTGGAGGCAGTGAAAATCCCAACCAGACATATGAAGGATAGTTGGATCAAGTGCCTAGAGATGAAAAATATTCCAAGATTTGAGAGGGGATACAATTCTAATCCACAAACACATCTACAAGCTTTTAAAGATGCTTGTGCTTTACAAAACATAGAGAACAAATGGTTGAAACTAAAGCTTTTCCCAAGGACACTCATTAAGGAAGCTAAAAGTTGGTACTAGTCCGTAGAGCCAGAATCTATCCATAGGTGGAGTACCATGTTAGAAATATTCAATAACAAATACTAGATGTAATCCAAAGTGTCTAATCTAAGAAGGAAAATCCAAGGCTAGAAACAAGGAGCACATGAACCCTTAGATTCCACCATGGGCCAATACTATTTCCTTCTACACTGATGTCCTAGCCATGGTTGCTCTCAAAGGGAACAACTTCACCACATCATAGATGGGCTCAAAGTAAAAATAAGAAGAACCCTTGGGGTGTATGCCTAAGGGAGGTTGTCTGAAATGAGAGCTCATCAAATTCAAAGGCTAATTCACTAGGTAGAAAAAGAGGAAGGTTAGCTATGAAAAAGGGAGAGTGATGAAGAGTATAATAGGGATCCATCCATCAGAAAATGAGAGGTCCAATTTTGTGATGAGGTGGAGTTACCACTTGATGAAGCAGTAAACAAAAAGACCTTGCCCATCCAAAAATCTATTTCTAACATTTTAGCCAAGGTTGACAAGTTATGGGACTCTTTGGATGAAAATTTTCAAACCTCTTTGAAGATTACTGAAGAATCCAAAGAAAAAAATAGTGATCGTAATTGTAAATAGTGAAAAGAAGCTAAACATGCCTACCAAAGGGGTAAGGGCAAAGCTGCTTCAGTAGAGGAAGTTGTGAAATCTAACTCTGATGATGAAATTGAATGTGACATCTATCAATATGAACATCCAAAGGGACGTTGCCCTATGATGTCACACTTACAAGAGTTTGGAGTGTATGCATTAAATCCTTGCCTAACACATAGACAAGCTCCAAGATAATTACCTTATCCTCAAGGTAGTCCAAGGAAGTCCCACCAATAGCAACAAGCTTGCTACCCAAGTGGAACGCCTCCACAACCTTATGAAGAGTACCAATAGTGGTACCAACCACAATCATAGGGAATGCCACCACCAAGGCAGCAGTACCATTATAGGCAACCAAATCCATACGGGTACTATGTTCAACAACCTATCTCCCTTAGAAGTTTGACAAGTCATGCATCATTCCAACATCACTTTTACCCTCCAAAGTACCACTGCACACATTCACCATCTACTTGAGAAGAAAACCTATATCTATATCCTTATCATCCTTCACATCCCTCTACACCTACACCTCCACCTTCAACCCAATTACCTCTTACTTCGTCTATGCAAGGTGAGATTCCTCCACAACCATAACAATGAAATGCTACAAGCATTTTACACTCACAACCAGTATTTCAACCAAGTGATCCATATAATCAATCAAGGAAATGACCTTTCTTCTAGCCCAGTAGTCCTCTCTATCCCTCACAACCTACTCTAGCCAGTCACCCTACATCTCCAGCACCCTTATCCTCTACATCAAATACCTTCAAGCACCCTTCAAACCAAGTGTCACCTAGGATCCACACTGTAATACTAACCCATGCTATTTCTAACTGGTTCAAGGCTAGCAGCCTTTCTACAAAAAGATCTAATCTAGGAAGTCCACTCATCTTTCTATAGATTGCTGGACAAGAGCCATGCAAGGCTCTTCTTGACTCTGGTTCTAAAGTTAACCTCATCTCCCATGATATGTACAAGGCCTCGAACCTACCACCTCTTAAGAAGAGAAATATCCATCAAGAATTAGCAGATCAATCGATTATGGTCCCTTTGGGATTAGTAGAGGACATTGTGACCATAGTTTGTGGGTGGTCCTATCTTGCTAATTTTCTAGTAATCAAGGTGGACAACTACAAAAGTGACTTCCCCATCATCATGGGAAGGGATTGGTTAAGCATATTCAATGCGCAAATGGGTATAAGGAACCTATCTCTTAAAATATCTAAGAATGAGTTAGGAAAGATTGAGAAGAAGCATATTCCATGCATCACATATAGCAATAATGGATGCAATTACATGCAAAAAATTTGATCAATCAAGAGCACATACATTAAGGTATGTAATCAATGTGGACAATATATTAATATTCAATGGTTTCTATACATAGCAGCCACAAAGCAGGAGGGTACCCAATGGCTAATAGCTAATTTTGATAGTAGCACAATATGCATGGAACCAATTGAGAGTTTAACTTGTGCATATGTTGAATACATAGAAAAAATTGAACAAGTCCATTTCCAACTCTCTAATGAAGATGATGATAACTATTAAGGAGAGTTGGAGATCCTTGATCACTTCAAGCAAGAGCCCTTAGAACTAAAAAATTTACCAGTCGAAATGGAGTATGCATCTAAAGAATGGTAAACTGGTCATCATTAATGTCAAACTTGCTCCTAAACAAAAAGAAAAGTTGTTGAAACTGATGAATAAATGGTCACTAGCCTTCACTTGATCATATCCAAAGCTAATAAGAATTGATCCAAAGATATGCTAGCACTGCATCTACACTAACCCAGCATTCTAGAAGGCAACTGCAAAGGTGGCTAAACAGAAAATTAAAGTAAATCGTTAAGGAGGAGATAGGGCAACTCCTCAAGGCAAGTTTTATCTATCCAATCATGGATAGTGAGTGGGTTAGCCCACTCATAATTTTACCAAAGAAGGATGGTAAATGGCGGGTTCGCATTAACTTTAGGTTGTTAAATATGGCAACATTTAAGGATCACTTTCCTTTGTCATTTGTGGGCCAAGTATTAGACACCATATCCCTACATTGTTATTATAGTTTCTTGGATGGTTATAGTGGCTATAACCAAATCCAAATTATGCCAAAATACCAGGCCAGGACAACATTCATGAGTTCCTAGGGGACTTTTGCATACTGTAAGATTCCATTTGGCCTATGTAATGCTCCTACAACATTTCAACGTGTGGTCCTTAGTATCTTTCAACAACAAATTGGTAGTGGTATTAAAGTCTTCATGGATGACTTGTCCACCTATGGAGATACCTTTGAGCAAGCCTTGGACCGACTTGAGCAAGTACTAAAGAGATGTGTTAAGACAAACCTACAGCTCAACTAGTAAAAGAGCTATGTCATGGTCCAAGAAGGCATTATGCTAGGGCACCAAATTTCATAAAAAGTGATTGAGGTAGACCTAGAAAAGATAAGGGTCATCCAAGGAATAACATGCCAACTAGAGACCGTTAAAGATGTTCGATCATTCCTTGGACACACTGGTTACTACCAACGCTTTATTGAGAATTTTTCTAAAATTGCAAAGCCATTGGTGGAACTTACAAAGAAAGATTCACCTTTCATTTAGACCAAGAAATGTAAAAATTCATTCCAATAATTAAAAGAGAAACTCATAGAAACACCAATCCTACGAGCACCAGATTGGTCCAAACCATTCCATATCATGACAGACACATCTAACTATGGTTTGGGAGCAATGCTCACATAGATGGATGATAAGAAAAATCCATATTATATCCACTACACAAGTAGAAGCATTGTGGGGGTAGAATTAAATTATACCACCATGGAAAAAGAATTAATGACAATGATGTATGTGCTAGAAAAGTTTAGACATTATGTGCTAGGTTATAAGGTATTTGTACATATGGACTACAATGCAATTCACTTCCTTATGAATAAGCTGATGGTGAGCCCTCATGTTATATAGTGGCTTGTGATCTTGTAGGAATTTGATCCTACTGTGGTAGATTGAAAAGGGACCAAGAATGTGATTACTAACCATCTTTCTTGCTTAAGATGNCCTTTACAAGGTGTGTGTTGATGGCTTGATCTATTGGTATGTCCCTGACAAAGATCAACTATGCATTTTCTAGGATGTTCATGAAGGACCATTTGCAGACTGCTATGTAGGAAGACACATGGCCATAAAAATCCTAATGGTAGGATACTACTGTCCCATAATCATAGGGATGTCCACCAATTTGTCAAGTTTTGTGAACATTGTCAATGTGACGGGGGGATGACCACTTGTATGGAAGGTCCTCAACAATGGATTCAACCACTAGAACCTTTTGACATATGGGGCATTAACTTGATGGATCCCATCACACCCATGTCTAATGAGAAATAATATATTATAGTAGTAGTTGACTACTACACAAAATGGGTTGAAGTAGTAGCCATTACAGATTGCACATCATCCACTACTACCAAATTTATACAACATATAATAAATAGGTTTGGGGTGTCGTGTTCACTAATTTTTGATAATGGAACTCATTTCATAGATGCCACATTTAGAAAATTAATGCAACACTTAGGGGTAGAACATAAATTAACAACACCTTACCATCCCCAAGCCAAGGGTCAAGCAGAGGTAACCAACTAGGAGATTACAAAAATATTAACGTGAACCATTAGCAAATATAGGAAGGATTGGAGCACAAAACTTAATGATGCTCTCTGGGCTTACCGATCAACTTGGAAACTTCCTATTGGATATTCTCCCTATGATTTAGTGTACAGAAAACTTCCAATGCTCCTGATTCAATCTAAGCTCTATACACTCTCAACGGCCTATGAATTAAACCTTGATCTAAGTCTAGCATAGAAAGAAAGATTGATCAATCTGAATGTGCTAGATGAAAATCACTTAGTGGACCTATCATTGAATGAGGTGAACAAGGCATTCACAACCTTAGAATTAGGAAAGTAAAGTTTCAACCAAGAGATAAGGTCCTTTATTGGAACCCCACACATGTACCTCAAAAGGAAAAATTTTAAACATTGTGGGAGGAACCTTATATAATTAATTAAACCTTTCCCTCTAAGGCCATGATAATTTACAAACTTGACAACCCAAATAAAAAGTAGTTGGTCAATATCCAACAAATTAAACCTTTTCTAGAACCAAGATAGGCTAGTGTAAATACTTCCTCAACTAATGGACACCCACGTTCTATTTTTTGGATCTCCTCCTTCCAGCTTAGTCATGGGGGAGATGTCCATCCGTGCTAACCATTACCATAGCCTCTTAGTTTTTCTACCTTTTTTTTTCACATTTTTGATTTTATAGATTTTTTATTTTCAAATTTTTCTAATTTTATATCATCTTTAGTACCTTTAACCTTTCTTGATTATTTTACACTTTCTTATATATTTTACTTTATTTTGTTTCTTTTTATTAAGTGTGATATTTTCTCATTTTTGCTAATAAATTTACTTTATTGTCATAGGACATAATGCTACTATTAATATTTACTAATGATAGTTTCTGCTTAATGTGTGATTGTCGATGTCTGGTTTCTATTTTTGAATTCTGATGTTTGATGAATTTGGCATGGTTTATTTTTCATGGAATAGGTAGTGAGTCCACATCATCCACCCATCCAATGAGCTCTATGGTTTTTCTTGTTTTGGAAATTTGAGGTTCCTTTTTCATTAAAGGAACTTTTAATCAATCAATGACCTTGGTAGTTCCAGAATTAGGAAAGATCCAAAGGTTTGTAAAGGGTGTAACTTCAAGGGGACTCAATATTTTTTGTACTCTTCTTCTTGCTTGAGTGTTTCTTTCATAAACTTCTTGCTATTCCATACTACCCAATGATAAGAAGACAAATAACATCATTGCATGGTGTGGTTCCCATCATTCAAAAAAATGATGGTAATTTAAAGCACACCCCTTCGACATGAAGAAGTTCTCACATGTTGTGGTTCCCATTTAAAAAATTAATGGGAATTCAAAGCACACCCTTTGGACAAATAAAAGGGCTACAGGCACCAGTTATGGGACTCGAAGACGTACACCTATGCCTGAAGGTCCCCTCTAACTAAGGCCCTCTCTCTCTCTTTCACTTCCTACTTCTCTCTCCTCTCTGTGGAATGATGGTTGTCGTGTGGAAATACTATTGTGTCTCAAGTGGGTGGACCAGTCTTAGAGTGGAGATGCAAAGTCACTGAAAGTGGATAGCTTTGGCCTAGACTAAGGATGAAACTTCTCAACTCATTTTAACTGCAATTCCACAAGGGACTTATTATGACCTCAATTTGGAACTTCATTCCACCTTCTCTATCATCCATCCATGCTACCATAACTCACCTCACTATCTAGTTCTATGTTATGCCCTATGTCTTAGTTTGACATATTGGGATTCTTGAGTGGATTCTTTTCGGTTGGTCCTTAACTTGTCATAATCATTAAATTAACTATGGGGCCAAAAAACTCTTTATTTAAGGTAAAGCAAGGGCCAAAACAGCATAAGCTTGCTATGGGGAGGATCCACTTGCATAGCTTTTGGCTTGATTAGTTAAGGTTCCTTACCTTTGACATTGCTACAATCTTATATTTCATATTTTCCATTGTGTAAACTACTCAGTACTCCTTACTCTTTCATTACATTCAATCATTAAATTAATGTTTCTCCATTTTTTCAAATTTATGAACTTCAACATCCTCTTCTCATGATTTCATACTATTCTTGGTCTTCTAAGCTTTCATTTGACCCCAATTTCATCAAAAAATTCTTTGTATTCTGAAAGTTTGACCAAAGTCAATGGAAGTCAACAATGGTCAATAACTACATCGATGAGGCCTTGTCGATAGAGCTAACCATGTCAATGAGGCCCCGTCGATGAGGCCTTGTCAACATAGTGCAAAAATACTATATATATGGCTAGATACTTTGGAATTTTTTGCAATTTGCTCATAATACATGGGAAATTTTGTAATTTTTCAAAGCCCAAAACCTTTTAGAGTCCACAACTTTCAAACTGTTTGTCCAAATCACTCCATTTTTTGATCCAACACTTACCAAAGGTAAGATCTTTATCATGGGGGCCACAAACCTTAAGGTTTCTGATGCAATTTTGGAAAAAAATTTCAAACACCCCAAGGGTTAGTAACCTGAATCATATATAAACATCAACTTTTTCGAAATTAACCCTTCCAATAATCTCCAAGATAAATTATCAATGTAAGGCATTAATAGAAATAACAATTAAGTTAATTAAATCAACCATAATCACAACTTAGCCAAGTGTAACTATCCTCAAGAGTTAAGGTATCCCAATTATTTTAAGGTTACACAATGATTACTAGTCCATGGTTCTATTGTGATGATAGATGACACCCAAACAAAAATGTTTGTAGGAAGGAGAACCCTCAAAACCATGGGAGAAGTGACCTAGAGTTGGAAGGGGCTAGCAAGAACAAGGCCAAGAACAACAACAAGCAACCCATGCAACAGGACCTCTTCATGAGGATTCTGAAGTGGAATCTATTTAACAAATTCTAGAAGAAGAAGTGCCTACAGAACAATCCCAACAAGGAGAAGCACCTAGACTTATGCCAAGGCTTGAGGTCACTCTAACTCAAGCCTGCCTAGACATCATCAAGTCCCAAGATATCCAAAGATCATTCTTTAAGAGATAAACTTTGGCCATTTTTGGAGAAAGCTCTACAGGATGTCAAGACACAATTACAAGCCTCTCCCATTTGGCCAATCATCATGACCAGTGGGGAATGGTACATGGAAGAGACTTATCTTTTCTAGAATAGTCAAAGGCCAGGGTCTATTGTAAAAATCAAAGACATTCAAGTATCCTATTCGGTGAAAGCTATCACACAGGCACTGGGGTTGCCAAAAATTGGAACACAGTTGATGAACGACTAGGTACCCCTATGCCAAACCATGCGAATCATAGGTGTTCACACACGACTCGGTCGAATTCCGTAGACTATAAGCACTTAACATACACCATACCTTTAACTAGAAAAACCCTTTGTTAGAACGATCATTGTCCTCTCAACCTCACTTGTGATGTTCTGATTTCAATGGTTAAGTGAGATTGAGGCAACTGAGTTTTATGGCTTTTTCCTTTATCTTTTGGCGTCTAATTAAGGTATGGAAAGTAAGGAATGTAATATTATCTAATCTATAATTATCCTAATCTGTATCTTAACTATTCGTAGCATAAGTATCTAATCCCATCTTCTAGGCATGTCCTGAGCATCCCCTAACCACTATTGGGTTACAAAACGTTAAGCATCACTAGGTTACCAAATGTTGGGTTTACATTCGAGATTGTCGTACTTATGGTTTCTGTGAACTATGAACGAGTGATAGCGATTAAACTAATAATAAGAGAAACTTAAGGAATTATCAAAGCATAGAAATATTAATCTATTGAATGCATTAAATGACTAAGTCCAAATGCTACAAGGAATGCTTGAAAGCTCATCTTTATTATCGTCCATGCCAATGGGCTCAAATACATCAGTGCTCGAATAAAGAGCCGAACACCTTCTTTACACCTACTGCAGGCACTTGGAAAATATTCTAACTCTTGCAGGAAGAAACTACAAGAGCTTCGCTACAACTGACAAATAGGTACCTAAGAGAGGAGGAAGCCCTCTTATTTATAGGTCAAAATAGGCTCTGCTTAAATGGGGCTATGTCAATGCATGGAAGGATGCATCGACAGGCCAATGTCGACAAGCCCACATTGACAAGGTCGCGTCAATGGCGCTGCATATACAGGGCCCCATCGACACAGCCCCGTATACGTAGCCTAGTAAACACATGACCAAATGACACTTCATCATACCCCACAACTGAGTAAAAACTCATCCTCGAGTTCCTCTTACAATTTGGAAGGTATGGACTTTTATTTACAACACACATGACTTGACACACACACATGACACAACATCAATTTTACCAAGTGCCCGAGTGTACAAAGAAGGACAATTTACAAAAATGGTGGTGTTCAGAGACAGAATTGAACACCCCACCAGTCCTAGAGTCTCTATTGTGAGAAGGATGTAAAAATTACTGGACAAGATCACATCGTCCCTGGTGGCGGTGGTTCCAATGGACCTTCACCAACCTCTAGCCCATGTGGTAGTGGTGGCATGAATGATGGCTATCCTACAATAGCTGCCACTTCTAGAACCAATCGGAAAGCTTCCAGAAGAGCCCTTATTTTTCCTCTTTACTTCTAGGATCGTTCACTGTCCAGGCAGCTTCACCAATGTGTGTTGGAACTAGAATCTCCCAAGGACATGGCAGCGTCAGGAAGAGTTCTTTCAAGTTGATGAACCAAGCTATGAACTATTTCTGTTTGATGTCGAACGCTTGGATGGAAGGATGCGTCAATGGGCCCGTGTTGACGGGGTCCTATATACATGGCCTAGTAAATGCATAACCAAATGACACTTCATCAACAGTTGACAGAGATATCAACAAAAGGTGATCCTAAGGAAAAAAGGGAGTGGACCCAATGATGCTATAGGGTGGACCGTAAGGAGTATGATGTGCTCATAATGGTGGAGCAGATTTATTTCAAGATTGCAGCCTATCACCTCAATCCAACGGTAAGGCCAAGCAAGGTGATTGCTTTCTCTACTTGAGCATGCATTGCTCTAAGTGGGAAATCTCCCATTAAACTTCCATAGCTGATTTATTTGAAGATCGATAAGCATTTCAAGGACAATGAACATGGAAGGAAGACCTTGCCCTTTTTGTGCCTTATTAGAAAACTTTGCAAAAGGGCAGGCATCATTCACTATTCTAATGGTACTCTGAGGCATGCTCCCTTGTCCTCATGGATAGAAATCATGAAGGATAAGATGTTAACAACCACTTAAGAAAAGGAGCTACTTCCACCACCACCCACTCAGGAAACCACATCGGAGGCCCATGCAACCCTTAAATGTCTATGAAGAATCTAAGAATAGCTCTTGAGTGAACAAGAATAGCAAGTAGGAACAAGTAGGGTGGATCCATCTCTGTATCGGCCAGCAATGAGTCACCTTAATGAGATGGCCCAAACAGTTAGTTAGATGGAGAGGTGTGGTTCCATTTTCTCTACCCAAAGAATGAAACTACCTTTTAGGTCATATCCCAATACTTGAGAGGTGACAGTGTTACTAGCAACACATCATCTATTCCTAGAAATCTCTGGGAATGCCGCCACTTTCTCGATGAGGTTGGAGGAGGGTGAAGAGGCAACTGTCTTGGTGATGCAGCACCAAGGATAGGAGACAATGATAGAAGTGGTAGTTAACCATGTAGTTGAAGCATTGAATGCATCCATAGGATCTATACTAGATGTATTTGCACTCCAAGATGTGTAGACATCCACAGGCATAGTTAGTGGGAAATTGAATGCAGCCCAACACAAACAGCTACTGGAACAACTAGTAGAAACCAGGTAACCAACTCTAGATATCTTTGATCTTCCAAATAACATCACTACAACCTAGTTAGAGTTACTGAATATAAGGGGCAAATGAATTATTTTGGAGGGGCAACTAGAAATGGCTCAAGAGCAAAATCAACGCTTGGTCGTGGAGGTTGCTGAACTTCATGCCCAACTTCTAGAAAAAGCAATCCTCAACCCAATAATGATAAGAGGTGAAGCTATCAAATAGCTTCAATAATGATTTCAAAAGGCTAAGGAGGAAGTAGTAATGGCCATCTTCAAATATTCCATGGAAAAAGCTGAAATGCACTCAATCAAAAAGGACTTGAATTAGATGCACCAAGAAAATGAAGAATTAACTATGCAAAATCATCACCTGTGAGATGTTGATGCTCAGAGAGATCAAATGCAAGAATTCATTCATCAGTAGTAGGAGTAGCTTGCTAGAGTCAACATTGAGCTAAGAAAATTAGCCGTAGAGAATCACAATCTATCAATGAAGGAGGTACACACCTTGTGATAAAAGTCTGCCATCAAATTCGTTGCCTGGAAGAATGAAACTCTCAAGTTTGAGAAAGTGAAAAATCACTACAAGGACCAGGTTGGCTTGCAAAAGGAAATTAATGAAAAACAAATCTAGATGAAAAAGACAAAAGTGAATGAAGCCCTCCAGCAACTCTAGCAAGGAAGAGAGATGTGGCAGCCCATCCTTGATGGGATTAACACCTACAACAAAGTAGAGATTAGCTTGAAGGAGTTGCAAATTGAAGAAATGACAAAGCATATGGAGTTGGCCAATCTTCATTATGCAAACCTGGGAATGCTGACAATTAGACGACCATGGTCAGAATTAGAGAAACAAGTGGCTATCTTGTATCTGTTATATGAAGTTGAGTTCAAACATCATAAGGATACCAAGCAAAAGCTTGAGACAATTAGAACTGAACTCAAAGTCCTCAAAGGATGATTCACAAATCAACAATCCATCACTCAGGACCTAGCCAAATGGATAAATGACTACTAGGAGCTAAAGAACATAATGTAATCATTCAACTTTGAATGCAAATAGTTTGCTACCTAGTTCATCAATGTCAAGGAGTTGTTTCTAGTGATCCTGTGTCCTTGGGATGTGCCCGTTTCAACCCACATTAGGGAAGCTACATGGATGGTGCATAATCCCAAGACTAAGAAGAAGAAAATGAAAGGACTGCTAGATGCTTTCTGCCTCCCACCTGAAGTTGCAACAGTAGCAGGACAACCATAGTTGCCTCAACCACTACTAGTGCATGAAGTTATTGAAGGTCCCTCAAAGCCTCAAGAACCACCATTGCCTGGGACTGTTTGATCTTCTCCAACAAGCTTCACATCATCAAGGAACATGTTGTCCAATTTTTGAAGAGTTGTATCACGGTATTCAATTTTGTGTTTTAAACACCATCATTTTTTTGTAATGTGTTGATCTGTACACCCAGGCACTCCATTTTTTGTGAAGTTAATCATGTTTTTTTTTGTTGAAGAAAAGTTAATCAATAATTATGGGGGTATGATGAGTCATCATTGGTTGGCTACATCGATAAGGCCTCATCGACCATGTTGACAAGGCCTTGTCGATGCATCTCGTCCTACATCGATGAGGCCCTGTCAATGCAGTGTTTGTCTATCACCTATAAATACATGCCTACCAACTACATTTAGGAGGATCTAGATTTCAATAGTAGTAAAGCTCTTTCATTTTTTCCATTCAAAAGTTAGATTTTTTTCCCCTGAGTGCCCATAGCAGGAGTCATTGTGTATAGATCTTTATTTGAGCATTGTTGTACCTAAGCACAACAATGTATGTAGTAATAAAGATGAGCTTTCTAATAAACTTTGCAACACTTTGAATAGATTACCTATTTTATTTATGCATTTAATGTTTGCAATTATTTATTAAATCCTTTCAATTAGTTATCAGATATTTTCTAGTTATTATGTTAATGAGACAATTAAGCAAGATAGATTACACACATAAGTACAACTACTTCAAGCATAACACATATTCCCTTGGTAATCCCAGTAGTGTTATTGCTTGGTATGTCCAATAGCGTAGCATTTGGTCACCCAGCAATGGATACATGGGTTCAAGATGTGTA
This sequence comes from Gnetum montanum, assembly GCA_015680685.1. Classification (NCBI taxonomy): domain Eukaryota; kingdom Viridiplantae; phylum Streptophyta; class Gnetopsida; order Gnetales; family Gnetaceae; genus Gnetum; species Gnetum montanum. Next base: position 45,415 of record MNCI01006688.1, on the reverse strand, counting down.
CAGAAAGTGGGAACAAATACTTATGTTAGGATTAGTTAAATGATTAGTTAATTAGTAATTTATATTAGTTAATTAAACTCCTTTTATCTACATTTCAAGCACCAAAATATAAAATACAAAATGATAAAAATTGGATGCCTCGATTACACTTAACCATACCAGCGTACATCACAAGTGTAATTGGGAGAACAACGATTGACCTTAAGGCTAGATTCAGTTCCTAAAGGGCTTGTGCAATAGAAATGATAAAGTCCACCAAAATTCTACTGAATCATGCATGAATGTTTTGTGATTCGTATGGTTAGATGTAGGGGTACCTCACCACTCACTAGTTAGCAACCCTAATTTAGCACTTATCGTAGAAGAAATAACATTTTCTTGGAACTCCCCATCAATCAAAACATGAATTCATTCCTCACTAAGTAAACATTTAGTCCCAATTCAAAATAATAATTTTCTATTAGGATGATCTCCTTTATTTACATTTCCCATGAATGTACACAAATTTAATTTTGAAACATTCTTAATTTTTGTTGCATTCGAATTACCTCTCTGAAGATCTTGGTTTGATATCTCCTCTTCCTCCATTTTTTACATGTGTTTACCCTTGGCTATCTTATAAAGTAAACATTCCCATTACTTGTATTTCCATTCTCCACACTTGAAGTACTATATTTTTTATAAGGTTTTACTTTGATCCTTACCTTTCTTGCCTTGGTTTTTCTTGGCTTTTCCCTTCTCATTGCCTCTTTTACTATTCTTACCATGGTTTTCATTCTTGTTTTCAAATTTGAACTCAAATTCCTTTTTCATATTTTGATCCCTTCTCCCTTCCCTTGGAATTTTGTTTATTCTTGTTTTTTAATTTGCTTAATTTCTTTTTATCCTTGAGTGCCAAATCATAAGCATCATCAAGAGTTTGTGGCTTACAAAAAGATAATTCCTACTAATACAACATTTTGAGATCTTCTAAAAAGATTAAAGCCTATTCATACTCTTTCCATTTTACCTTACGTTGATGGAATAGACTCTAAAATTCGATGTAAACTTGTTTGACATCCTTGTTACCTTGCCTTAGGAATCTCAACTTCATAATGATCTCTTGTTTCTAATGAGACTATTCAAATTTTCTTTTAAACCTATATTCCATCAAATTCCAATATCTAATGGATTGACTGTTTCATCTTTCATAACCTTAGGACTAATTTTTCCACCAAGTAGAGGTCATACCTTCTAATCTAGATTTAGTAATAGGTATCCTCAAGTTAAATGGTATCCCTTCCAACTATAAATGCTTCTTAAGTAACTTTAGCCAACCTGGAAAAGCATTGGTACCATCTACACTATTGAAAGTCTTCAACTTCATATATGGAAGTCTTGTAGAATTTTTGAATACTCTAGCAAACCTTGCTTCATCTTCCTTATCAAGGTTTCCTAGAGAAGAAGTATTTACCATAGTTGGAGTTGTCAAATTTCTCATGTGAGAAATAGGATTCCATCACATTGGAATTCTTGGTTAACGACTTCCTATGCTCCCATAGCTAGATTGTCCTTCCTTATTATCTGCTTCATCTCTAGCTGGTTATGAAACTTCCTCATCTGAACATGCATGCTTATCACCTCCACATGTTGGAAAATGGCTAGAACTAACATTTCTCTCTACCTTTGTGTTGATTTCATCTAACTGAGCAACCATCATCTAGAAGGTAGAGTTCATGCTTTCCATGTCTCTATTCAGGGCCTAAACCTATTTTTTTCTTAGATGTCATCTAAACTAGACAAAATTCTCAACCAAATCTAAGCAATGATAAATACAAAGATCTAGTACCAATAACACTAGAGTAGGCTCACTCTAATAATTAATCATCTTTAAATACTAAATCTAGATCTTATGAAAAGATAATTAATTTACTAGAAAATAAGAAAACTAGCTATCTTTAATTATTTGATTAGAAGATTACAACGGGGCTTTTAAAACCTAGAAATACTTAAACACTTAAATGATGCTACAAAGTAGGAGGTTTTACAATCACACAATGATTGTTCTCAATGCAAGACACAACTAATGGAAAATCTCTCACACAACCTAGGACTAAGATTCAATTTAGAGAAGTAAACAAGAGATAAGAATACATAGGCCAATCCACACACATTGATCCTAGAGATATAACCACACCTACACTTGCTTAATATGCTCTATTCCATTTTTTCCAAGCCCTTCTCAACTCAAGAACTCTCACCAAGACTACTCTTCTCACTCTCTATCCATCCATAAGCATGAAACATCAACATATTTATTAATATAAAAAGATAAAAACCTAGGGAAACTTTCCACAAGCTCAATTTGGAGTTTTCATGCTATTTCTATCTTTTCCCCCATCTCTCAACTATTTTCCAACTTAGAACAATCAATGCTAGAAGTTTCTTAGTCATATAGGTCATCTCTAGCCTCCTCGAGTCATCTTCAGTAAAACACAACATTAGACGAGATGTCTACTATTTTTGGAAGATGTCTCCTCCATGGATGAGATGTCTCCTTTTTGTACAAGATGTCTTGCTTGAGACTTCTCCCCCAAGACACCTCCTCTTAGAATAATATGTCTTCTATTAGCCCTAAGATGTCTTCTAAAAATACTCAACTCTTGGTCAAGATGTCTTCTTATCCTCCAAGATGCCTCTACAAAGCCCAGAACCTACAAAAATACACATGTAGGAAAGAATAAGGGAATCAAAAGAAATCCTCCTACACCAATCTAACTCTCAACATATCTAGTCTTAAATCTAAAACTCTTTTTAAGGTAATGTTGATTTGCATGCCCCTTATACTTATCTTGGGCTACTTGCAAATTCTGTTTCATCCTTATAATAACATCTTTCATTATTTTCATTTCTTCTTCCTTTCATTACACTCTTAGAGTAGGGTCAACCCAAGTTAATTATGTTTGGAAATTTTATTCATACACAATCTCAAATGAGGTTTTATGGATGGATTCTTGATAACTATTATTATAGATGAATTTGGCCAAATATAAGTAGTTTTCCCACATCTTGGATCTACTCCTACTATAACTTCATAAAATTTCATCCAATATTCTATCAGCTCTTTCTATTTTTCCATTAGTTTTAGAATGGTACATTGTGTTAAACTTCAATTGGATTCCAAGTTCCTTGAAAACTTTTTACCAAAATTCAAAAATAAACTTAGGATCTCTATTTGATGTGATTGATTTGGAGCATTCATGTAGTTGGAATACCTCCTATATAAATTTCTAATCTATGTATTCTACTATATTTGTTGATTTCAAGAATATAAAGTGAGCTATCTTTGATAAAAGATAAACCATAACTACAATTGAGGCATTCCCCTTTTTGTTACTAGTAATCCTACAATGAAGTCCATGATAACGTCTTTCCATTTTCATGTTGGGACTTTTAAAGGTTGCAATAATCCACTTGGTTTATTTTTCTCTCCTTTTATTCTTTGACACATTAAATAATTTTTAGTATAACTGGATATATCATTCTTCATCCCAAGCCAAAAATAAAACTTATATATCATCACATAGGTTTTGATATAACTAGGATGTTCAACATATGGTACTTCATTAGCTTCAATTAATAATCTATGTCTCTAGGTACCTTCTAGAAAACATAATCTCTCTCCTTCCATCAACAACCTTCTAGGGAGAGATGATAATTAGGTTCAGATGTTATGTTAGTTGAAATTTACTTAAAATAAGGATCTTCCTTTATCTAATTCTTAATCTCTTCTTCCATAGGAGTTGTTATAATACCAATCATTAAATTCAATATTTGACTAAAGATGTTTGCCACTACATTTTTTTTCTTTAAATGTACTTCATCTTAAAATTATATTTAGCAAGTCATTCCACCCATCTATGTTGTCTAATGTTCAAGATGGGTTCCTTCATCAAATATTCTAGACTCTTCTGATGAGTTTTCAATAAAAATATTTTTCAAAAATGGTAATGCCTCTAAAATTTTAAAGCATGTACAATTACTAATAATTCTAGATCATGGGTTGAATAATTTATCTCAACTCCTCATAAATTTATGAGACTCAAAACATATCACTTTGTCTTCTTGTGAAAGGATCATACTAATCCCTACTCCACAAGCATTCATAGATACTTCAAATGGTAGTTGTTCATTTGGGATTCCTAGGATGGGTGTTGTTATTAATCTTAGAAAAGCTTCATTGCATCTTCCATCAAAGTTAAATACATGTTTTTCTTATAAGGATTAATCAAAGAATCTACAAGAGTAGAATGATCTTTAGTAAAACACCAATAGAAACCTATTAAACCCAAAAAAAAAAAAACTATGAACTTCTATATCAACTTGAGGTTCCAATAATTCATAGACTACATTAATTTTAGACGAATCTATCTGTAGTCCTTGTTTAGATACGATATGACCCAAATATGATACTTCTTCTTTAAGAGCTCACATTTTCTTAGTTTTTCCTTTAATTGATTTTTCTTAAGAATGTCCATAGTAATTTTAAATGTTTCACATGTCCCTCCGATAAATACAATAACAAATCTATCAAGATATTCTTGAAAGATATTATTCATCAATGTCATAAATGTTGCAGGAACGTTAGTCAATCTAAATGGAATCCCAAAAAATTCATATAATATGTATCTAGTTCTAAATGCAATTTCTCAATATTTTTTTATTTAATCTTTATCTTAAGATAATTTGATTTTAAATCAATCTTGCAAAAATAACATGCTCCTATAAGTTGATCAAATAAGTCATCTATTTTAGGTTAAGGGTAGATTTTCTTAATCATTACTTTGTTTTAACACCCTATAATTGATACATAACTGTAAGATGTAATCCTTCTTTTTGACAAATAGGACTAGTACTTTCCAAGATGAGATAGTAGGATGAATCTTTCCTTCCTCCAGTAATTGATCTAGTCGTACTTTTAATTTTCTTAGTTTTAAAGTAGAAAATTTATACAGGGCTTTTAAGACTAGTTCTATACCTGGAATGATGTTAATGGCATATTTGATAGTTCTTTTTGGTGTTAATTCTTTAGTTTTACTAATACTAAATTCTTTTATTCCTTAAGTTGATTTGAAATTTCAATATCAAAACTTTTATAGGGTTAAATTACTTTACAATGAACATAGTAGCATCATTTTTTATTAGTCTCTTGGCTTTCTTAATAGTTACACTCTAAATTTTCTTTAGTATTCCTACCCCTTTTAGAATATTGATTTGGTTAGTGGTTGGCACTTCTAAAACATGAATTCCAAAATGGGCAATAATATTAAGTGTTTTTAGGAAATACATTTCTAAGATTGTATCTACATCTGCTCATTTAAATTTAAAAAATTCACCAATAAAAGAAATTTATTAAAGGATAAATTTAACTTTAATTTCATCATACTTTGTATGCTTACCCATGGTCATTTCATCTACAAGTTCCACTTTAATAACTATCTTGGAAGGTAGGATTAAATTTAATGTCTTAACTAGAGTTAGAAAAATAAAATTATCACTTGCTCCACTATCAATAAAAAAATTAACTTGTTGATCCTTAATTAACCCTTCAAAAATAAGTAAAACAAATTGAAATTTCCTAAATCATAACATAGCTAATTCTAAGATTTTCTTTATCATGGTTGTGATAGTTACTTGACATTTTTCTTTAACCACATTGGTGTTTTGTAACGTTCCCATTCCCAAATGGTGCTATTGCATAACAAAAATGATGGCTCTTCATAACAAGTGTTATCATTATCTTAACAAGACCTAAAAGGGAAGTTTTAACTGAGACTTGAAAAGGCACATTATAATAACGAACATGTCTCTTGAGGTAACCTTCAAGGGTTTGACCTAATGCATTTATAGCTAGGCTTAGAGGTTGTGTTGGCATAAATTAGCAGAACTAGTACAAGCAAGTCATGAGAACCAAGTGAAGTTGGATAGGAAGAGGATTGGCCATTCCTTCTAGCCGGTTGTAGGTCTAACCATGGTGGCAATGTTGGATTGCCTCTAAGGGGATAGATTTTGAAGGAAGAAAACCCCAAGGAGCACTCTTAAACCATGATTTGGATACTCTATTCCATATCAATAAAGAATTATTTTCCTTCTCTTACTACATTTTTATTGTTATTTTATAAAAGAATAATGTCAAAGGTTACATATATTTGATGTTTGTTATATTTTATTCTTATGCATAATGTCTAATATAACATAGATTTGATGTTTTCCATGACATCTGGAAATAGGATGCCACAATTAGTATCAAAGAAAATCACGACCTAAGGGCTATTCAAAACCATGGACCAACTACAACATGAACCTAACGATGAACCATGAAGCCATGAAACAAGTAAAGTCATTGACCATCACTGAATGCACCAAATGTCTGTGATGTAATCCATAAGATACCTTTCCATTAATTTCATAAACAGTGGATCAAACATCTACAAAAGATGTAAATCATACCAACCAAAAAAATTCTTTCATGAATATCATTGACCGATGAAGATCTAATTATGCCTTATCAAGATTCATCACTTGAAAGAGATGTTGGTAAGATAAGGATACACTAGTCTAGGTAACTCTTACCTATCTTAATATTATAAATATTATTTTATTAAGGTCATTGGTAAGTTTCTCCCAAAAATTTAATAACCATTATCTACATTGATCTTCTTTGTTGAAACATATTATTCTAAGCACTTAACCTTTCTAACTTAGCACTATTCATCTCACATAAAATCTATGCATTAGCAAATTCAAGGGATTCAATCTAAGATCATCATAGGATTATTTCATCTTTTACAATTAAATCCAAGTAATCTAGAAGATGTCAAGCTACCCATATGTCAACCTAGTAATGTCATTTTGGTAGAATAAGCTAGCTGAACCTTTCATAATATTGAAATATTAAACTTAATTTTTGAACCATAATACTATGTCCAATGCATAGTACTCTCTAAGATGATTCCAATAGTACAAATTTTGTCTCAAATAGACTTACAGTTTGGGAGATATTGCATTTCTTGATTTGCATGCAGTATAAAAATTTAAAAAATAAAATGCTTTTTTAAATTTTTAATTTTAATTTTAATTTGTATTTCAAAAAAAGAGGAAGTATGAAGTCATGGGTTTACCCCAAGCCCCACCTTTTTTATAAAAAAATTAATTAAAACAAGCCCTTTGTAAGGACCACAATGATGTGTGGTCATTCATCCGCCACCACTACCACCACACTCCCCACACTCCTGCATGCACCACCACCTTCACATGCATCCCCACCGTTGTTGCCCTTTGCTTGTGATGCCTACTACTCTCCACACCTCCATGGGTTACTACCACCCTCTACAGACTTATTGCCCCTCCGTGTGCAATGCCTATTGCTCTTATGTGACCTACTACACCTGTCACTTGCCACTTGCCTATAGCAACTGAAAATGTTAGTAGCTAGAATGGGAATATGGAGAGGTTTGCAAGTGCATAGATTTAACCCTATGTCCATGTGAGGACCTACTAGAAGTAGAGGTAGGGTGCCTAAAATAGTCTTATTGATCAAACGGGGACCTACAAAATGCTATGCCGAAATGGTGCAAAGTGTTTGTGCAGTGTTCATGGTGTCGATGGTGTCAACTGGGGGTGAGCGTAGTCAAGGGTTTCCACTAAAAATGAAGGTGTCAACATGTAATTATGTGTAAAAATAGCTGAAAATGCTAGTAAAATGCCAAAATGTAAATAAAAATGCTAAAAGTGCATGGAAAAAAGAGCGAGATAGAAAGCAACACCACCCTAAACAGGGTTGAACGTAGTTAACCTCAAAAGGGGTGAGAAGGTATGTGGTGTACAGTAGGTATAGTAGACAACATAGTCACAATCTTGGAGTGTCTAGGCCATAAAAATTGATGTCCTCCATAGTTTCTGTGCCTGTTGGGTTGGCCACCACAATGTGCAATGAATTGTAGTAGTCTACAATGAGCTGCAATGATGTTTGAATGATTTACCTTGCCAAAATGCCAAATGCACTCTCAAAAATGCCAAATAATAGGAATTCCAACTTTCAAATTAGCAACCCCTAAAACATAGAGGACTATGGTATTTATAGGCCTAGTTCCCATGGAATGCGGATTGGTTACCATGTCATAGTGGAATGGCTAGAACTAAGTTGCACCCAACTACACTCTCCACTAAAGCAAGCAGTGGTATGCTCTGGTGTGCTCCCATGGACTTTGTGAGACTACCAAACTATAACTACACTACCAACTACATGTTTTTGTGCCTACAAGACTGCAATCTACCTAACAAAAATGCAAAAAATGCAAATTTTAAGACTACACTCAAGGACTACACTATCCAATATCTCGAGTGGTGTCGAGCGTAGTTACAATTTTAGGATAAAATGGGGTGCCAAAAGATGCATGCTACTTGCTAGAGATGTGTTGGATGTGAATGTTGATGGTATGTTGTGGAGGCCTTTGGAGGTTTTTTAGCATCTCTACACTTGACTACACTCTAGACTGGGGAAGAGCATAGTCCAACACTTAAAAAAATTTTGTAGAAAAGTGGCTAGGTGCTAACTATGCTCTAGGGGAAGCTGACTGTGCTCTTGACTAGGGGTGAGCATAGTCCCAGAACTTAGAGAAATTTCTATAAAAATCAGGCTTCCAATTGACTACACTTGACTATGCTCTAGGGTAGTGGAGAGCGTAGTCTCAATAGTTAGAAAAAACTACAAAAAACTGAGCCTTCAATGCTGACTATGCTCTAGTCTAGTGGAAAGCGTAGTCTCGACAGTTAGAAAATTTTACCAAACTATTTCTTCCATGCCAATCATGCTCTATAGATGCTAGCTTGACACTTAAGAAAATTTGCAAAACTAGCCTCTGGTGTTGACTATGCTCTCTACTAAGTTGACTACGCTCCAATGTAGTGGAGAGCATAGTCCCAACACTTAGAAAAATTTTCAACTTCTTGTTTCATGTTAACACTTAGGTAAAATTGCATAAAATCTATGTTTGGAGCTGACTACACTCTCCACTAGGCTGACTATGCTTTGGTGTAGTGGAGAGAGTTCCCAACACTTATTAAAAAATTTGCCTCATGTTGACACTTAGACAAATTTTTAGTTGAGATGAAGTACCCAAAATTTGATGGTGTTTCATTGGTTTCTCTTTGTTGATGTCGAGGAGTGGCCTAAGAGACATCAACAAAGAATTGCAAAACACCACAGCAAGCTTGGCACCAACATCGCTCTTCCATGCATGGTTGGATGTTGTTGCACCATGCTCAAGAGTGCTATGGATAAGGATATACTAGGGGTAAAAGGTGTAGGTGATATGCTAGGGGATAATAGGGGAGATGAAATGCAAATAAGATGTCATGATGCAAGATGCAAAGTCAACACTACTAATAGTGGACCATGGCACTAGGGTGGCTTGCCTCTAAAAAAATTAACCTCTCATCATAGTGCTCATGAGAGAGTCAAGGTGGACTCATAGCTTGACCAATTGCAAAATTGTAGCTCTACTAATTTGCTTGGGAACATGCTTTTTCCCCTTTGCCTTTTCTTCTTTTTTTTTTTTTTTTTTTTTTTTTTTTTTGCTTGTTGCTATGGGGTGAACCTTTTTTGGGTTCTGCACTTTTTTAAATGCTGACTGCAAGGTGCTTTTCACCAAGTGGACTATGTGCCACCAGATGGGCTTTGCTCTAATGCTTACGAAACCACATTGCATCTATGGGATAGGTGTTTCCTCCTCAGGATGACTTGTGGTACATCCACCTAGGCTTTGACCAACCAATAGAGGCTCCCCATAGAATATCCTATGTTATGTCTACCTTGGGTTTTATGATTTCTCTAGCAAAGGATGCCATGTGGTCACGGGGGTTTGTAGTTTTGATTATATAGGGGGATGTAAAAGTATGGAGGCATAGGGATGGATGTAGATCATAACAAGGTAATAGGGATATGCACTCTTGAGAGGCTCAACTAGTCCAATTATGCACATTGGAGAGATGTGGTGACTTGTCACTGTGATGAGATGCGCCTTTGCACAACCACCTTGGTGCTTCATCCTACAAACACAACTCTAAAAAGGCAAGAAAACAACAAAACATGCAATGTAAGTAAAATGTTAGGGGTGATAATTCTATGAATGTTCCAAAGGCTAAACCAATGACAAGTGTTCAAAAATTCAACAAAATGCCTAGGGCAATAATACTACAAATGCTCCAAAGGCTATGGCAATTGCAGGTGTTCAAAAAGCCAAGAAAATGGTGGGAGGCAATGATGACACTAGTGCTCAAGAGCCATGTTGATGGTAAGCATCCAAAAATTCAATGAAATGTTAGGGGTGATGATATTGTAGGTGCTTAGGAGCTTGCACCGATGACAAGAGCTCAAAAAATCAGCAAAATGGCAAGGGGCCATAATGCTACAAGTGCTTCCAAGGTAGAGCAATGGCAAGAGCCCAAAAAATTAGCAAAATGGTGAGTGGGGCCATAATGCTAAAAATCCTCCAAAGGCTAAGCTAATGGTCATTCTCCATTGTGGGACTGTAGTCTCCCTTCCCATATGGTGCAAATAAGTGAGGAGGGAGGGTAGGGGAAGTTAGAATTACTCTTGCTTACTTGCTTGTAGAACTATGCATGAGTGATGGTGAACCTAGTTTAAGGTCTTAATAGACCGTGGTGTACTAGTTTATAGTCCTAGCAAACTATTGTATGCTAGTTTAATATCATAGTAGATGAATGCTATTATGTTAGTTTAATGTCATGACTCAAGGACAAATGTTGTGCCAATTTAACATCATGATAGACAAATGTTGTTTTTATGCCAGTTTAACATCATAGAAAATGGATGCTATGCTAGTTTATAGTTATAGCAAACTCGTTGTGCTAATTTATAGTCATAGCATACTTATAATTTATTAATGAAGTTTGAGAGGATTACCCAGAGTGATGCAACCTGCAATTCAAGGGGAAAAATTACTTCAGATCCATCGATAAGACTTTAAGGCATCTTACTTGTTGCCATTTGTCATGTTGTGTGGTAGGCCTAGAGTGTGTAGACTAATTACTCATGCCATCATCACTTACTGTTGTCAAGCATCTTATTTAGAATGTTGACAATGACTTTGTTTGTGGCCTTCACTTGGGCATTCACTTGAGGATAGTGCAATGATGAGAAGAAATGTTTAATACCAAAGCATTCACAAAAGGCTTTAGTTTTAGCACTACTAAATTGTTTCCTATTGTCTATGACTATGGTCATGGGTAAATCAAAATAGGTCACTAAGTTATCAAGCACAAATTTGCAAACCTATTGTGATGTCATCTTCCTAAGGGGAATAGCCTCAACCCACTTGGTAAAATCCTCAGTTGCAATTATGATGAAGCTATGCCCTGTAGAGGACTTAGGTGTTATAGGTCCAATGATGTCCAATCCCCAACATTGAAATAGCCACATGATTTGTGTTGTGTGTAGTTCAATCAGTGGTACGTGCATTAGGTTGCCATGCCATTAACACACATTGCATGTTTTGACCTTGGAGATGCAATTAGGCTTCATGTAAGGCCAATAATAGCCCAAGCATCTAATCTTCATTGCCATTGCCCTAGGTGCTATGTGACCTCCACACAACCCCTCATGGACTTGTTCAACAATTGTTTGTGCTTCATTGTCACTCATGCAAGTTAGTAATATGCCATTGTAGGATCTACAACATAAGGTATTATCACCCATGATAATGTACTGCCACAATTGTTTATGCACTGCATCTTTTTGAGTGGCAATTAAGTGTTGCAGAGGCTCACCCTATAGAAGGTATGCCTTATTGTCATCATACCATTCTTCTATGTGCATCATGCTAATTGTGGCTATGGATGCAACATCAGTGATTTGCATGATAGGCACAATGCAATCCACCATCGATATGGGCAATGCATGGAACATGTCAAGTGCAATGCTTAAGGCTAATGTTGCTAATGCATTGGCAAAGGCATTTTCATTTCAGGGAATGTATTGGACATCTATTATTATAAACTACTCAAGGAAGTGCTTCACTAGGTTATAGTAAGGTTGTAAATGTTGAGCCTTGTAGACATAAACCTCTATCACCTTGTTAACCACTAACTATGAGTCACCTTGAATAGCTATGCATTGAATTCCTAGGTCACATGCTTCAAGGGTACCCCTAAGGAGAACTTTGTACTTTGTGACATCGTTGGTGAAAGGGAATGCAAAATAGCAAGTGAAGGGTTGAATCTCCTTGGAGCGAAATGTGATAACAACAGTGACACTACCCCTTGAAAGGTTGAAGCACTATTGAAATGCAAGAGTGCCTCATAGTTGTCAGGCACTTAACTAACATTATTAAAATGCTCATCTAGAAATTCTGGGTCAATAGTTGCCTGATCATTCATGGGTGAAGCTGTGAGTTATGCAGCTAGAGCTTGACCTTTTGTCAACACTTGAACAACGTAATGTAGGTTAAAATATACTATTATTACTTTCCATCATGCAATATGACTGCTCTCATAGATATTCATTATAATTACTTAGAGTATGTTATTATTGTAAATGATGTTGACTTTACTACAAAAAAGATAATGCCTTCACTTCTTGAGTGAGAAGACTAAGGCAAGGCAGTACTTTCCCACATCATTATATTTTGCTCCGTGGGCAACTAATGCATGGCTCATGTAGTAAACTGGGACCTCTATACCATCATCTTGCTTTTGGCAAAGCAGAGAAGTGATGGGCTTGTTAAAGGTGACAAGGTAGATGTAGAAAGGTTTATCTCCTTATGGACAGTGAACCATAGGAAGTTGAGCTAGCTCTTGCTTAAGATCGTCAAATGCTCGTTGGCATTGAGCTGTCCACTTGAAGTGGGCTCCTTTCTTGAGCAGATGTTGGATTGGCTATAACTTGTCAGTTAACTACATGATAAACCTATGTATAAACTACAATCTACCTTGCAGCCCTCATAGCTCCTTAAGTTTAGCCAAAGGTACCAAGTTGTTTATGGCCTTAACCTTGTTGGGGTCCATGTGTATGCCTACTTTAGATACTACAAAACTAAGCATTTGGCCCATTGTAACACTAAAAACACATTTCTTGGGGTTCAACCTAAGATCATATTTAAGACATTATTTATGCACTATGTCTAGATCATTTGCATGGTTATGAGCCACTTTGGACATAACTACTATGTCATCAAAATAATCATTGAGCAAACGTAGCATGTAATCGCTAAAGATGTGTGCCATCACTCATTGATATGGTGCTCTTGCATTCTTAAGTTTGAAGGGCATCATCATGTATTAGAATGTACTCCAAGGGCTCATAAAGGTTGTGCTAAGCTGGTGCCCTAGGTTGATCCCAATTTGGTTGTAACCCAAGAACCCATTCATAAAGGATAACAAGGCATGTCTAGCCATGGTATCAATCTGCTGATCAATACTAGATAAAGGGAAGTCATCTTTAATGGTTTCCTTCTTCAAGTTCTAGAAGTCTATGTAAATGCATATACTTCTATTTTTTCTTGGGCACAACTATGATGTTGGAGACCTAGTCTACATAATCAATAGCCCAAATGAAACTACCTTTATAAAGCTTGGTGATTTTATCATGAATGACCAACACCACCTCAAGTCAAACCTTACACTCTTTTTGTTTCATTAACTTAATGTAGGGGTCCAAGATGATATTGTGCTAGAATAGCTTCAAGTCTAGGCCCAACATATCCTCATATGACCATGCAAACTCTTTAATGTTGTTGTTTAGCACCTTAGTGATGTTTTGGGCATCTTGGGGATCTATCAAGGAGATCAATTTTAGCATTTTCACCTTGCCATTAGGTGTTGTCATAAGGATCTCAATGAGGGGATCTTCTATAATGTCCCCTGCCTCTAGATCAAGAGCCTTAACTAGATGGTTGAGCCAATCTAGTGGTGTCTCTTAGGATGCTATGTATTCATTGTAAGCTGTAGGCTCAAGATCTAGGCAATGTGGATTAATGCATTGTTTAATACCGTCATGAGGCCTAGTGAGGACTAAAGGTGAGAGAAGTTGCTCATGCATGGCCATGTCATATTCCTACAAAACAAACCAACAAAATGTTAAGTGGCACCTATCTAAACCAAGTTAATATGCACAAATGAATAAAAAGCAATGCAACAAAAATTTATCTATGTATTCAATAGGGGCTATAAAGAAGGTAGACATGTGTGTGCTGGTTTTAGGCCTCAGTAGGTCATGCATGCCAGTTTTAGGTCTTAATGGACCATCGATGTCAATTTTAGGTCTTAGCAGACCATAGATGTGTCAAATGTGTTAGTTTGGAAAAAAAATAGCTACAATCAAGAAGTGAAATTGACTAAGGCCTTGACTGGGTAGCAAAAAGTTAAAAATTTTGGTTAAGTGTAAGTGACTACACTCTCACCCAACTACACACCCACCAAAAGTTAAAAATTTTAGCTAAATGTGGAGTGCAATTCTCGGTAGATGGGTCATTAAATAATCCTAGGAGGGTATAAAAGCACATTTTACTATGGGTAAATTTCATTTTCAAACTTGCAAAATGTGAAATCCAGAGCATAGACTTGGTATCGCAGTTGTTTCACACCACTAGTAGAGAGTGTAGTTGGAGCCAAGATGATGCACTGCAGTGGATGCTTGCACCTAGGACTGGCAGACATGGACAAGGAAGAATGAGCATTGGGCTACCTATTGTAGGCACACATGGAAGAGATTAGAATGCCAGCATCTACCAAGTATCCCAACTATGCTCTCTCCATTGCCATTTTTTGCTTGTTTCATTTTTTTGGTTTTGGCATTGCGAGTTTTGGATGTGGCTTCATTGGTGCCCTACCATGACAAGGGTTATCGCTACCATGGGCCATTTTGGCTATCGTGACTAAGAGGGTGTACACTAGGAAGGAGTTTGGTGTAATGAGGGTTTACTTTGGGCTGTGGCCATGTGGGTTTTAGCAAGTGAGTGAGTTTTTCATGGAGAGGATTTTCGAAGGTTGTGGCTACAATGACAAACAACGCAACCACAAATGGAGAGGTCACAGGCTATCAGTAGGGGCTGCACTATGGGGCTCACATAGGGTTTCCTTGCAGCAAGGGTTTTTTTGCAAAATTTTTATTTATGTTTGAAGAATTTCATCTTCTATTTTCTATGTGGGCGAGGTAGGGATTGAGGTTTGGGTTGCAGCCAGGGACGGTCGACCATGCACTCAAGGTGATGGGTGCTATGGGTTTGTGAATTTTTTTTATTTTGCATTTTATTTTTTATGCAAGGTAGTGACAAGGGCTCTAGCAATGGCTAAGAGTAGCTCACCATAGGATAGGGGCTAATAGGTGTTTACCCTATGATTTTTTTTTTGTTTCTTCCTTCTCAAAAAAGGTACAACCAAGGGTTAGGCACATTGGGGGGGCTGCAGGGGGTCATGTGGGCATTTGTGCCTTCACAGCATGATGGTGAGGGTTATAGGGGCATTGTGCCCTACAATGCAGTCATGTAACCACAAGGGCCGCAAGGGAAGGCTTAGTCCTAAGGACATGTTTTTGTATTTTCTCTTTGCACTATATTATTAAATTTTTTTGTGAAGAAATTTTGGGGGTAGCGGTAGCATCAAGCCATATAGGTTAAAGGCATGATGCATGATGGTGTCGTGGATGTGAGGTAGGCATGATGGGTGTGCTAGTCACAATGGGTGTGATGCCTAGCACCATGGTAGCTTGTGGCATCCAAGGCATGGTGAATCGACGATAGTAATGGTGTGTGATTCCATAGTAGGGTGCATTGTGTGTTGACACAAAGAGCATTGGGGTGGTGGCCAAAACTTTGTTTCTACTAACCAGAACCAGGACTACGCTTCCTATCTTGGAGGCATAGTTGACACCAAGTGTTTGTCAAAATGGTGTCTACCCAAAAATTAGTCTTTTTAGGACTAGCATAGTCATAGTACCAACAGTTAGAAAAAATTTTATTTTGTTTCCAAACTACGCTCTCTATAGAGGTAGCCTAGAGTTAGAATTTTTTGCCAATTTTTGAACTATGTTCTCCACTATGATAGTCCTGAGTTGGAAAAAAAATTGAAATTTCTAGACTACACTCTCCACTAAGGTAACTCAAAGTTAGAAAAAAATTACAACCATGCGTAATGCTAAACTTGTGAAATGTAATAATGTGAACTATAATAATGCTAAAATTGTGAAGACATGTTGATGCTAAACCTATGAAACCTATGAAACAAAATGCTAGTCCTATGCAAACATGTTATACCCTAGTGAGTACCAGATGCATCAAATATAGTTGTTTAATTTCCTATACCCACGGGACCATAAGGGGCATTACCAAATGGAAAATTTTGGCTAGTCTATGTTATACTTTGTTAATTTTACTAACTTAATTTAATTTTTTTATGTTAAAACTTACATCTATGTATGTATACTAACATTTCATTTGTTGCTTGATGGTTGTAGAGTGCTACTGAAGCCTATCTTGGTCATCGTGAAGCTCGTTGGCATCTTGTGCTACATGAATGAGCCTATTCCTAACATGCCTGCACCAAATATGTGAGTGGGCTAGTAAGTAGTGTAGTTCCAACCAAGGGCTTGTAAGTTCCTGGAATACCTACTACAATAGTTTAGTGTGATCATATGGTCATACTTAGTGGTGGAGGCTACTAGCACCATCACCAAGACATTACTGCCTAGGGTTAATTGCGACATTTTGAGGTTCATGTCTAATGAGTCCACCATTAATGGGATGGAGTAGGTGGTTTAGGCATAGGCCCCAGGGGTGCTTGATGCCTATCTAAGATCTGATGCATCAAGGGGTTTAGTTGCTACAACAAGAGCAACACCCTTTTTGTTACTATGCATGTGCACACCCTATTCCAAAACCCACATAGAACCATCTACTATGCTTGAGGGTAAGTACTCTTATGGCTTTCACAGTTTTATTTCTTACTAATTGCTCATGCTATTTTACTAACAGCTCATTCCTAATGCCAAATTTAGAGTTGCTGATAAGGGCCAACACAATCAGAGGAATGCTCTAGCTTTAACTTGCACCATCCTAGAGGTTTTCTCTTCTAGCCCAAATGTTTGGAAAGTTGTGCTTGAGCAAGTGGGGTCTGATCTGAAGGCCTACCCCACCTAGTACCTAAGGACATATGAGCAGTTCAAGATCCATAACTGGTTGGATGAGGAGTGGGCCACTAGTATGATTAACACCAAGGAGATGATAGCATCACCACCTCCATCTTGCACTCCATTCGTGTCACGTATCTATTTACTATTTTAGCTATTATGCTTACTCACATATGCCTATTAATTTTCCTTATCCATGATGCTAACATTGCCTTTTCCTTTGTTGTAGTAGCAGTTGCTTCAGGAGAGGTGACAGTGATCACCAAAGGCCACACAAAGGCCACCCTCATCATGAAATATAGTGATGTAGAGGGTGTGCAGCATTGGTTGTGCCATAAGGCCGCAAACACATTAACCACTAGGATCACATGTGTAGGGTTGATGGACCTATTTTTGGCCCTTATCTTAAGTATTCCAGTGGCTGAAATGGTCAGCATCATTGACTCCTTTAGTAGTAACATCTAACAATTTTTCATCCACGTGCATCGCATGAGGGTAGTGCTTGACCTCGGCGAGGCCTTCTTTGCCGATCTCTTTGGACTTTCCACTTATGGCCCATTGATTGTTAATAAGCCAAGTAGGGAGGTGGAGTGAAAAGGAGAGATCAAGGACTAGTTGGATGTCACCCAATCTCACAAGGGCATACTAATCAAGGACATGCTTGTGCCCGAGGTATGAGAGCTCTACCCTCTTTTTTGCACATATACTTTTCCGAAGTTTCTCTCCAAAGGAAAGATCCTTGGGATGGAGTAGGAGTAGGTGATGAAAGAGGTGTTTCTAGAAGGCATAAGGTTCAACTAGGCTACCTATATTATGACTAGCTTACATGTGAAGATCTCCTAGCTATGGTTTAACATCTAAGCACAATCCCACATTCACTTTGCGTTCTTCGTAGGGTACCTGCAAAGGTTCGTGGAGCTTTTGGTCATATGCAATAGTGGGCGTTGGGTGGTACAAGACTGTGAGTAGCTCTCAAAGCCATGGATCAAGCACCTATTAATAACCACATAGGGATAGGACCCCCCAAAGGAGATCAATGATTTTCTTTCCATAATAACTAAAGGTCCCATGGGGTGGTCATACTATTCACACAACAATGTGGGTAAGGGTCCTCCAATTAGCACTAGAGATGTGGCTAAGGTGGACTACTACATTTCAGAGATGGTGGAACTATCAAAGGAAAAGATCAAAAGGCCCCACGCTAGGGAGAAGGCTACTCCTAAGGTTGAGAGGCCATGCAGCAAGAAGATACATATCAAGTTTCACAACTTGTGTACGAAGGTTGCAAGTTAGTATGCGTAACTTGTAGATGCATTTATTGTATTTTATATGTTTATATTTTCATTTTTTTTGTGTTATATTATACTACTATGCTAATGCTAATGTGTGTATGTGTTGATTGGAGAGATTGGAGAGAGGATTTCCAAAGCAGTGGTGAAAGCGACAGTAGAAGAAGTACCTCCCCAAGCTGAGAAGGGGGAAGCTCATGAAGATGAGCTACCTAGCATAGCAAAGATCCTCCAATAGTTGGAGGATGAGGAGCAAATCCACCTTAATGAGGGTGATTTTGATTGCCTATTTGATGGTGTATAGTTGGATGACCCTCCTACACTTACACTTGAGGGCTTGCTAGGTAAGTGATTTGGATTACCATCTGCTACTATCCTTTTTTCTCTAGCATCTTCAGTTATTTGGTTGTATGCTAATTGCATCATTGTGTTATAGCCTTAGATGTGCTTGCTAACAATCCAATGTCTACCTACCGCATGGAGCCATGGGTAGACATGCCTGACAAATTTACCTTCATGGAGGATGTTATGGAGGACATGGTGGACCACCTACAATAGAAAAATCCCAATCTCGATATGTTTGCTATCTTGCTTTGCTTCTATTGCTTTATTGATTGAATGTTGTGGCTAAGGTTATTTACTTGTTAGATGCCAATAGGTTCCAAGGTTTAATGGGATTTGAGCAAGGTGGCAAAGGTGGATGTCCTCCCTAACCTCCCTCCTGAGATAGATCAGGTGTCTCGTTGAATGTATGAGATAG
Source organism: Gnetum montanum (assembly GCA_015680685.1). Lineage (NCBI taxonomy): Eukaryota > Viridiplantae > Streptophyta > Gnetopsida > Gnetales > Gnetaceae > Gnetum > Gnetum montanum. The sequence continues at coordinate 26,184 of MNCI01006688.1, read as the reverse complement.
TGGGCAAGTGTGCACTTTCCTATGTGAAAGTGTTGTGGGTCTGCAGAGGCTTGAATGAGCACCTATTGAAACACATGCATGATCTCCAAGAGAGAGTGACCAGCTAGGACATGAAGATTAGGGATCTTCAATCTCGATATGACTTTCTAGTGACTAGGTCATAAGAAGATAGCACTTGGAGGACTTCTAAGATTAACTATGCCCATTACTGGTCAGCTCTTAAAGGTAAAAATGAAGCCACACAGGAGTTAATTGAGCAGTGATTGTAGATGGATCTACTCACCTAGAAAAACCAGGACTAGAAGAATTATAGCACTAAGGTGTACTAATGGCAATAGAATCAGAAGATCTACAAGCACCAATACAAGTGGAAGCACAATGCATACCTTCAATGGTACAAGAAAGAGTTTGCCAAATGCCACTACCTTGAGATGTCTGTTGAGGTGAATGGTAGGAGCCATGCTTATGAGTTTTTCACTTGGCATACAGTGGTGAGTAACTCTCCTGAGTAGTAGATCGCCACCCCTTTGAGAGAGACTTTCTCTACTATTTTTTCCATGGAGCTACTTGAATGGACCACTATGAATAAAGGCAAGACCCTTGTAGGGATTGACTTTGGCTAGGAGGACTAGGCACAACTTTCAAAGGTTGAGATCCTGCAACGCTTGGAGGATAGCCTTGATAAGTTGCCACGAGATGATGTTGATGCAAGACCCTCTTAAGTTAGTTTTCTTTTTCTTTTTTTTTTCTTTTTTTTTCTTTTTTTTCTTTTTTTTTCTTTTCTGCATATTTCAATGTTAGCTTTTGTACAAGTTTTTCTTATTGATTGCTTACTTTATTGCAATTGTCACAGCAGGCACTAGGAGACACTATGCACCCTAGTGGTGTGACAAGGAAAGAAGGACCTCCTCCACCTAGTACCACCATTTAAGCATGCCCTGATGTATCTCTGTTGTTGGGCATTTTTGTATTTTTGTGCTATGTATTTTGTTAGTCTGGTTGCTTATGCTATGTACTGTTATTCGTGTGATGTCTAATGCATGTGTTTACTATATGTCTAATGTGTATCATGCAAAATTTTTTTATGTTTTATTCTATTTTATTTGAACTTACTATACTTGTAATGTGACAGATTAATGCACTAAATCAAGATTATGTGGTGATAATGTAACTAGGCCATTGTAAGCCTAATGCTAGTTTACGGCCTTAGCAAGAGTGCCTATGCCAATTTAAGTCCATTTTGGGCCACGACAATGGAATGGAAGGTGCTATTTTAAAGTCATTTTGGGCTACAATGATAGTTTAAGACCATTTCAAGCTACAATGATGGAATGGAAGGTGCTATTCTAAAGCCATTTTGGGCTACGATGATAGTTTTAGGCCATTTCAGGCTACGAGTTGCTAGATTAAGGCCATGGTAGGCCACATTGGTAGAAGTACAAGCAATAGTTTACAAGCATTCTAGGCCATGGAGTGCTAGTTTAAGGCCATAGTAGACCATGTGTTGCCAGTTTAAGGCCATGGTGGGCCGTGCATTACCAGTTTAAGGCCATGGCAGGTGTGCAATGCTTTTTTTTTGTGATTTTTGCTTTTTTCTAATTTTTATGCATTTTTATGTTTTTCATGTGTAAGCTAATGACTACTAAAGGGTAAACTAAAAAAATAAATGTATAAGCTAAAGAGAATGTATAAACAAAGCAAATAGATGCATAAACAAAGTAGACAATGCGTAATCCAAGCAATAAAGCTAAGTGTAAATGTGTAGACAAATGCAATATAAGCAAAAAATGAAATGCATGGTTGAATGTACAAATGAAGGATAGGCAGACACCTAGCATGCGTTAAACTAAGGGGATGCCTTAGTTATGCATTTGTTTCCTAACCTAGTGTGGGTTAGGGAGCATGTAGAGCTTGGACTGTACTATACAATACTCTCCTTAACCTTTGCTAGCTATGTCAAAGGGCAACTCTACCCATAAAGTATCCTCCGGGAGGTTGCTGGCTTCTTTTGCTTGCTCGAGTGGTCTAGCCTCATGTGTTTCATTATTTTCCTTTGCTGCAAGTGCATCATCAAGGAACTCCACCTCTGACCCTTGTTCCATGTCGATGTTGTTAATGGCCAAAGGGGCTACATTGTCACTATGGATAATGACTTCACCACCTTTGTATGGAAAGTGGATTTCTTGGTAGATGGAAGAGGAGATAACCTGTAATTGGGCTAGCCAAGGCCTACCCAAGATTAGGTTGAATTTGGGCATCTCCTCTACCACAATGAACTCAGCAATTGTGGGGAACTCTTTCCCTACAACAAAGGCTATTGTGATGGTGCCTCTAATAATAACACATGACCTATTGAAGGATTTCATGCATGTTTTTTTGTGGGTTTGATCTGCTCAATGAGGCCTAATTTATCAATGATGGTGTATGGGATGATGTTTCTGCTGCCCCATGCATATTGTAATAAACATGGATGTTGTAATGACCTAATCCTTCTTAGAGTCAAGCTTGATCACCTAATTGTGAAATTCTAGGGGCATTGAGCTCGATTCTTGCAGTGTAGGAGGCAATATCACAACATGGATAGAGTGTTCATCGGCTAGGATGTCCTCCTTGATAGGAATGGAGGTCAACATGTGGACTGGTGCTTCGTAGTGGGTATAGGAGGTCATAATGAGATCACACATGCTTAGTGTTATGTTTTTCTGCTTTAAGGCTTGCTTCACTTGGACTAATGTGTCTAGGAAATCTCTGCCAATGTCTGTCATTTTGTTGGCCTTGACCTCCTCCATATGACCTAGGAGACACATTTCTCACAAAGGTGATCTAGGCTTCGTCTACTTAGCCTATTTGGAATCCTTAGTGCTCAATTATGGCTTGCTAGTAGTAGCCTTTTCAGTTGTTGCGACCATGGGAACTATAGAAAGGAGGACTGGTTTGGGTGGACCTAGGGCTCTTTACTCTTGATGTTGTCTAAGTGTTTTATCATAGAGCCACTCATTATGCCTCTTGAGTTGTACTCTAGATGGTTTGTTAGCATTGCTTGTAGGATGGGACCTCGAACAGGCAAGGACTAATGCATTACCCATTATCAGAATATCGTTGACTACACCCTTGAAGATTGCTAGAAGGTGTGTTTCTATGATTGGTTCATAAATTTCATTTAGGGAAGCACTCCAGCATTGGATAAATTTCTACATGGGCTCTAGATGGCCCTACTTGATTTGCATGAACTAGTCAAGAGTGGTTTTAGACTTCAAGTTATACTTGAAGAACATGATGAATTGACTAAGCAAATCCTCCAAAGAGAAGATTAAGGACCTAGGCAATGCCCAGTACCAATCAAGTGCCTTGACGGTTAGGGACATGGTGAACACATGTATGATGGCATGTGGTCATGCCTATAGTAGTAAGCATTTGGACTAAAAGGTCATGAGGTGTGTGTTAGGATCCTCTTCACCATTGTATTTGGTGAAGTGAGGAAGTAGGATCCCCATTGGGAGAGTCAGTGGTGAAACAACAGGACTTATAGGATTGTCTTGATAGAAGTCCACCATATGAATGGTTTCTGAGGATGTAGCCTTGAGCTATTTGACCTCTTCTATTAAGGTTTGAACTAGCTAGAATGCTTGATCCAAGCCTTGGGATGTAGTAGTGGGCTACACTAGTTGTGCCACCCACTATGTTAATTGTGTGGTCCGCAACCTAGCTGCAAGTTGTGAGACCACATGAGATGCTTATTGTGTAGGCTAAGCTACAAGCACAGTGACCAAGGCAAACCACAGATGCATGGGTTGGACCACTATTGAAGGTACAAATGAGATAGGTAAAATGTAGGCTGAGGAATATGCATAGTGTGCACGTAAGGCTATGTCGACATGATGGTTGATGGTAGGGAAGATTGGACGGGTTGTGGCTATACCACAAAGCACATGTTGATGGGAGGTATCATGTCTTGACATGTGTACTACATTTGGTGGGTTGCCACCATAAGTGTTAACCTAGGAGGTGACATCAAGGCTATAACAGTCCTTAAGAAGTTAGGTGGATAAGACTATGATAAGACCAGACCAAGGGTTGTCCACTACAAGGAGGTATAGAAAGAGTCCTAATGCTTAGAACAAGCTTCGAACTCATCCTACTCCTCTTACAAGGGCTCTTCATAATCTGTCCCTACCTCATGCTCGTCCATTCAAATGAGTTGGGCTAGAATCCACTAGTAAGGCTTGGTGAGTGGAATGAAGTCAAGAAAGGAAGGGACGTACTCCTATCCATTTCAGTGGATGATTTCATAGCCCTACTTGGCTTCCATGTCCATGTAGTCTACAAATAGGCTTACTTGGAGCTTTGCATAAATATACTTAGGTTCCTGGTTATGTAGCCTATGGGATTATACTACTCATGTCCATGATTATACTTAGGTTCCTGTTGGCACATTTGGCCATTTCATGGAGCAGGCTAGTAAGGTTAAATTGGTTAAAAGTTCTTGGAGAAGTGGCTAAAATTTGGGTTTGAGAGGAAAAAGAATAAGTAGCATTTTTTTTCTACTTTCTAAAAAATGTGTTCCTATACATAGTGGGATTATGGAAGAAGCCCAATTTACCATTTATATGATATAAAGATATAACAAATCAGAGGGCATCTTAAGTAAAATTTGTGTGGTATCCATTTTATTCCGGAAAGCAACCTCTGCAGCAACACAAATTTAGCAGGACAATTCATATTTTGATGGAAAGGGTTCCAGAGTCTTTATTCTACCTTACTTTTGGATTATAAATTTATCATTTAAATTCTTAAAGGTAACATAAACTATTCCTATTTTCAAAAGTCAAAATTCATCGCATTCCAGAAAATCAAAATTCCCAGAGAACCGCGAGCCCGAGATCTGTTCCCAATGCTGAGCCCTCTAATTATGATCTGCACCAGATGAAGGTTCATACTATTGCTAAGCGCCATGCCACGTAATTCAGAGAAGCTGTTTTCAAAAAAAAAAGAGAAGTAGACATCAACATTTCATTTTTTTGGGGACCATAAGTAGCGTTGGCTGCCGCCTCTGTAAACAGAAATACAAAAACCTCCGCGCGAGTAGGGTAACCAAACCCTACTGATTTCTGCACCATGCGATTCAATAATAAGGCCTTGCTCCACTGTGCATCAGTGGCCACGTCGGTGGAGGACAGATGGCGTGCGACGGGCGAAACGAGACAGCAGCTGCGGTAGGCGGATGAATGGCGGCAGCAGAAGAAGAAAGGTAGTTGTCTCTATCGCGCGCAGGGCCATGGCCTCGGCCACGTCTGGATCTGGCCGAGGGTTGCTATGGGTGACTTGAGGGAGATGAGGGCTGCGACGACGGCAGTGGCACCAACACAACACGCGGTCGCGGCGGAGGACAAGGAAGACAGTTACGAAATCTTCAGTTTTAGGTTCCACCTCCAACCTTGCCAAACAGGCCTGGGCTTTCTCAAAGAATGCATTTCAAAAATTTTCCAAGCGGTTAAAAAACGACAATCATAAGTTTACTCGCCCTGGAACCTGCAATCCGAAAATAGTAGCCATGTCCAATGCCGATGCCTCCGATGTCGCATACCAGTCCACGAAATAAGTCAGTAGAGACACAAAGGCACAACAAGACAGGTGTCAGGAGATATTTTGGGCCGATGCTGGTAAACCGGAGTTGCAGTTCATCAAATAAAAGTTTAAAATAATCACAAATTAACCAACATATATATACATATATATATATAGATAGATATATACCCATAGTGTGAAGTACTTATTTTAAAACATTATTATATATAAGTTACTACCCATAAAATTTTTGCAATATTGATATTTAAAATATTTATTTGTAATATCACCTTACATTTAATATAAATACTAATCACATTTAATATAAATATTAAAGTTAGCATAAAATTCTCCTAATTTCATGTATAACTTCCTAACTCCCTAACTACATAACTTCCTCCTAACTTGTTGGGCAAATAATCTTCCAATTGGTTGGCCAAGTTACTTGGGAGAGAAGTTAGGTGAGATATTTTGAATATGTAACTTCCCTACCTACCTTGGAACCCTATAAAAAGGCTTCAAGGGT
>MNCI01006688.1:0-19437 GCA_015680685.1 Gnetum montanum | reverse complement strand
TTTACCTTGTTTAAATATTTAAGGTCCACACAAATCTGCTTTCTTTTCTTTTCTGTTTATTTCCATCGAATCTTGCTCTATTTCTAGTTTTCTTGTGGAACTATCTCTTTCTCTGGGGAAAATTAGGAGTAGATTGCGGAGTTGTGCTCAAATGTTTTTGCAAAATTTTATTTGTTACAAGTAGGTATTATAAGGACCGTGTAGACTAGGTAGTTAAACAAAATAGGAAATTTGCAGCAACTCACAGTACTTGGCAAAGTTGGCTAAATCTCTTCAAAGTAAGTCATTTATAGTTTACATACAACGCAATCGTTACATTTCTCACAACCGCACGCCGCAATAGCACACACACATACGCACATTAACTACTAAGTTTATTTGGAGGTATCTGGGCCTTGCTGTTGCCAGAGACTAGCAGGCACCTAAATTCTATTCGAGGACACTCATTGGCGGTCGCATCCCAAACGGTCGCCAACAGTTCCATGTCCATGTCCATGTAGTTATACTACTCATGATTGAGCACAATATACTTAGGTTCCTGGTTATGTAGCCTACGGGATTACCTAGGCTCTGCCATGGCAAGACTGGCAGGGTGATCAATCCTATTTTCTTATTAGGTAGGTAGGGCAACATGTGTACTCAAGACTGATGCAAAAGGCTACTCAGAATTCATAGTGTAAAAGAGACAAAAACAACTAACTGTGGGAGTAGTAGAAACATGGCTAAGTGTAAAAATTGCAAAAAATTGACTAACTCTAGAGAAAATGGTGGTCTAAAAATCATGAAAAATAACTAATTCTAGAGACTACACTCTCCATGTTGAGGGCCAACTATGCTCTCTACACTGAGAACTGGCTATGCTCTCTACTGAGAGCCTAGAATTAGCCAAGTTTTTGAAGGGATACTTTGGGGTTGCTATGCAAGGTTCCATGGGAACCGATGACAAGGTCCAACCCTTGTAGACAATGCCTGCACTAGCCTAAGATCTAGCTACTACATAGGGTAGGTCCATAGGGGTGTCACGTCTACACTAGCCTAAAGCTAGCAATGGTGAGGTAGAGAGCATGCGAGGCAACAACCAATAGAGTTCAAAAGAGGAAAATAGATTTGGTCCTCCTTCTAGTGCCAGAAAACTATAGCAATTGAAAATGTCGATGGCTAGAATGGGAACATCGAGAGGTTCATGGGTGCATAGCTTTGACACTGCATCCATGTGAGTGCCTACTAGAAGTAGAGGTGGGATACCCAAAATAGTCTTATCAATTGAATGGGGACTTACAAAATGCAATGCCAAAATGGTGCTAAGTGTTTGTGCGATGTTCACGGTGTTGATGGTGTCAACCAAGGGTGAGCGTAGTCAAGGGTTTCCACCAAAAATGAAGGCATCAACATGAAATTACATGTAAAAACATCTGAAAATGCTAGTGAAATGTAAAAATGTGAATAAAAATGCTGAAAATGCATAGGGGAGAGAGCAAGAGAGAAAGTGGCACCACCCAAAATGGGGTTGAGCATAGTTAACCTCAAAAGGGTGGAGGTATGCAGTGTACAGTAGATGTAGTAGATAGTGTAGTCATAGTCTCAAGGAGGTGTCTAGGCCACAAAAACTAACATCTGCCATGGTGTCTATGCTTGCTAGGTTGGCCACCACAATGTGCAATGGACTATAGTAGTCTGCGGTGAGCTGCAGTAGTGTTTGAATGATTTGCCTTGCTAAAATGCCAAATACACTCTCAAAAATTCCAAATACTAGGAATGCCAACTTTCAAATTTGCCAACCCCTAAAACATAGAGGGCTATGATATTTATAGGCCTAGGGTTCCCATGGAATGTGGATTGGTTGCCACATTGTAGTGGGATGGTTGGAACTAAGCTACACCCAACTACGCTCTCCACTAAAGCAAGCAGTGTTATGCTCTAGTGTGCTCTAATGGACTCTGCGAGACTACCAAACTATGACTATACTACCAACTACATGTTTGTGTGCCCAAAAGACTACAATGTACCTAACAAAAATGCACAAAATGCAAATTTGAAGACTACACTCTTGGACTATGTTGTCCACTGTCTCAAGTGGTGTTGAGCATACTGACAATTTTGGGATAAGAGGGGGTTCCAAACGATGCATGCTACTTGCCAGAGATATGTTGGGGCTGATGTGAATGCTGAAGCTGCATTATGAAGGCCTTTAGAGGTTATTTGGCATGTCTACACTTGACTACACTCTAGACTGGGAAAGAGCATAGTCCAACACTTAAAAATATTTTGTAGAAAAGTGGTTAGGTGCTGACTACGCTCTAGGGGAGGTTGACTAAACTCTTAACTGGGAGTGATTATAGTCCTAGCAATTAGAGAAATTTTTATTAAAATCAGGCTTCCAATTGACTATGCTCAAGGGTAGTGGTGAGCATAATCTCAACAATTAGAAAAAACTACAAAGAACTAAGCCTTTAAAGCTGACTATTCTCTAGTTTGGTGGAGAGCATAGTCTCAATAGTTAGAAAATCTTGCCAAACTATTTCTTCCATGCCAACTACGCTTGACTATGCTCCAGTGCAGTGGAGAGCATAGTCTCTACTAAACTATTTCTTCCATGCCAACCATGCTCTGCAACTGTTGGCTTAATAGTTAAGAAAATTTGCAAAACTGACCTCTAGTATGGACTATGCTCTCTACTAAGCTGACTATGCTCCAATGTAGTGGAGAGCGTAGTCCAAATACTTAGAAAACTCTATAGCTTCTTACTTCATGCTAACACTTAGGTAAAATTGCAAAAAATATATCTTTGGGACTAACTACGCTCTCCACTAGGCTGACTATGCTTTGGTGTAGTGGTGACCATAGTCCCAGCACTTAGAAAAAAATTTTCCTTGTGTTGACACTTAGAAAAATTTTTACTTGAGATGTGGTACCCAAAATTTGGTGGTGTTTCACTGCCTATTCCCATGCTACTACTCTACCTACTCCAATGCGCTCTACTTTGTGTTCTCTTCCTCAACCATCATCCACCACACTACTCACCATGATTTTTTTTATCGCCAAAACCCTCGTCGCATTTCTTGCTACCTACCACATAGGCCATTTAGACTACCACCTACACTACCATCACTATCATTATTGATTACACCACTATAGCTAACATGGCCTTTGCCATCACTGAGAAAATCGCTTTGATTTTTTGCCACTAGTCGATGCTTTGTAGACACTGATAGTGCCATCCATAAAGGGCACCTTCGAAGCTTCATAGGCATTGACAATGCTATTCATAAAGGATACCTCCAATGCTCCATGAGCACCCATGATACCATCCATAAAAGGGTATCTCTGATGCTCTGTAGGCGTCACTAATGCTACCCATAAAGGCCACCATAGATGCCAGCTGGCACCAAAAACCCTCACCATTGATGCATGTGATGTTTCTACTAGGATCATAGGACACACAAGCCCTGCTTGGGCCACACTGACCCTTTTTGCAAGTTACACAAACCCCTAATTGGGGCACATAGGCCTTGCTTAGGGCCATGCAAGCCCTTGTAGGGGCCATGCTAGTCCTTACAAGCTCCTTCATAGGCCGTGCAAGCCATGCATAGTCCACATTGGCCCTCACACAAGCTACGTGACAAGGAGAGAAAGAAAAAAAATGTTAATCTACTTTGCTCGAAGATGATGCTTAGATGCCAATTTGCACTAACCAACAATGATCTTCATCCAACCCTACCTAGTCCTTGCAAGCTCCTTCATAGGCCATGTAAGCCATGCGTAGTCCACATTGGCCCTCATGCAAGCTACGTGACAAAGAGAGAAAGAAAAAAAATGCCAAACTACTCTGCTCCAAGCTAGTGCTCATATGTTAATTTGCACTGACCAACAACGATATTCATCCAACACTACCAATCTACTCCTAACACCACCACTAGCATGCCATCACAGCCATTGTTTTAGATGTCCCTACCCTGCCATGCTATGGAAAAATTATCCATCAACTAAAGGAAGATTCAAATTTTTTGTCAATTGATAGAAAATTCAAAATTCCTATCAAATGATAGAAAATTTAAAATTTTACTCTTCAAACCATTATTTTAAATTAAGAATGCACAAAAATAAATTTCAAAAATAAAATTTAGCATGTTTGCAGCATATCGAATAAAAACTTCGTAATTAAGTGTGCTTGCCCTAGAGTAGAACTAGGATGGGTGACCTCTCGAGAAGTCTCATTTTTTGCACCAAAGGTTCTAGACCCTAAAAGCCATAACTTTTGATTTTAGAAGCCTTTCTCAACAAACAAAGAGCTATTTCTTATATTTTTCATCCTATTAAACTCAATGGTAAGGTCAAATTTATCATCAAGGTACTCAATAATTTGATGATATTGTGAACTATGCCTTAAAAGTCAACAACATAAGGATAACTAATTATGTCTTGTTAGGACTAATAAAAGTTAACCTTTTGGACCTTGAGATCAAGTGCTTAATCTTTGCTTGTAGTCTTAAGATCACTATGATATGTCATTAGTTACACTACCGAAGTCAGTGTCCTTAAGGGGGGTAGAAAGGTCATTACAAATTAGATAATGCAGTAAATCAGTTAATTAGTAATGAATCAATTAATGAAATAGAATGGTCTTCAACAATCAAGAAGATGTATATCAATTCATCTTGAAATCAAATCATATGTCCAAATAACATGGAGACTCAAAATTTCATTTCAACAAGGTGTATGATACCCATGAAGAGAAATCATGCAAAAGAGAATCCAAGAATGAGAATGAAAATTACAACATGCAACATGCCTGCAAGATCCCTAGTGAGTTAGAAACAACATCTGATATGTTCACCATGGGCCTTAAACTAGCATGAGTATTGATACCTACACATTTTAGCAGAATTACATGAGTTGGATGCTAATTTCTTGTGCCTACAAGAACTCTTGCCATGTGAATTTCTATACCAATTCTAGCCAGACTTGGGAAGGTGGGATATAGAGAACTTCAAGTAATGGAAATGAAAGAAAAGTCAAAATTTTGGAAAAAATCACATAGCCATGGTAGTAATTCTAGAAGTCCACCTATTAGGAAGATGTGTATATATGGTCAACACACATTTAATTGTCCAATCGACATGTCCAAATGTTAGACAATGTCAAGGAGCATATTAATTAAGCAAATAGAAGAAAGTTTGAAGAATAAGGTATTCCTAAGCTACACTAATCCAATATTAATTGTTCTTTGTGGAGACTTTAATGCAAAAGTTGGAAGTAGTGTTTATCAATTCTTAAAATATGGATCTATAATGGAATCCTTGGAAGATGAACCTGATTTGAAGAAGACGTTTCCTTCAATTCAACATGCAATTTATTGCTCAATGCATATTCTACTTACCTCAAATCTTTAATAGATAAATTAGATTTTAGAATTCAAGAATAGATGATGTTGATGGATAGTTCTCATCAAGAACCATAGTTTACTAATTACTCTACTATGATTAATGAAGATAGATCGACAACATTTTTCATTAAGATCTTAAATTATATTTGGTATGATGTCTAATTCCTTCAAGTTACCAAGTTACTAGAATTGATTTCTAAAGAAGAAATTGAGAAGAAACAAGATCAAGCCCTTCAATCCCAAACAAGACCCTCTGATCATATACCACTTATGGCAAAATTACAATTACTTCCATTAGTTCATAAGGTTGATCAATATCAAGAAGTATCTCACTCTTACTTTTATTGATAAATCTTATTATTTTCTTCATTGTTTAATTTATATTTTAATTAGATAAGTAAAATATCTAAGGTAATGGAAGTTGGGAATAAAGGATTTACCCTACCTTCACTTGGGTAACCAGATCTGAGTTGCACTTTATGTGACTCTGGTTAGGACTAGTGATTAGTCGTTAGTAGATCTTTAATTCACCTCTTGTCATTATCTTAAAAAATGAAGTATTAAGAAAGTAATATTTAATTTTTCATATATTTTTCTCACATATATTTTGTTTGTAGAATAAGCATGAAACAACTTCAAGTTCAAAGAAATCAAATTATTGGAGCATAGGATCATAATAGAAGCATTGAAGTTGGAGAAAGATAGTGAATGTGGACTCACTCAAGGACAAACAAAACCTAAGGAGGGTAGATTGTAACATCCACATTCTCAAATGGTGGTGCTGCATAACAAAGATGATGCCTCTTCATAACAAGTGTTATCACTATCTTAACAAGACCTGAAAGGATAGTTGTAATTGAGACCTAAAAGGGCACATTGTAATAACAGACATGTCTCTTAAGGTAACCTTTGACAATTTGACCTAAGGCATTTATACCAGGCTTATAGGTTATGTCGGCATGTAGTGGTGAAGCCAGTACAAGCAAGTCATGGGAGCTAAGTGAAGCAAGACAGGAAGAGGACTAGCCATTCCTTCTAGCCAGTTGCAGGTCAAATTATGGTGACAGTGTTGGATTTCCTCTAATGGGATAGATGTTGAAGGAAGAAAATCCCAAGGAACACTCTCAAAGCATGATCTAGATACTCTATTCCATATCAATAAAGCATTTTTTTCTTTCTCTTCCTGCATTTTTATTGTTATTTCGTTTAAGCATAATGTCTAATGTTACATATATTTGATGTTTAGTATATTGTCTTCTTATGCATAATGTCTAATATAATGTATATTTGATGTTTGCCATGACATCTAGAAATAGGATGTCATAATTAGTATCAAAGAAAACCACAATCCAATGGTCATTTATAATCATGAACTGACTACAACGTGAACCTTATGATGAACCATGAAGCCACAAAATAGAGAAATTCATTGATCATCACAGGATGCATCATATGTTTGTGATGTAAGCCAAAAGATACCTTTCCATTGATTTCATGAATAATGGATCAAACATCTACAAAATATGTAGATCCCACCAACAAACAAAATTCTTTCATGGATATCATTGACCAATAAAGATCTAATTATTCCTCATTAAGATTCATCAATTGCAAGAGATGTTGGTAAGATAAGGATACACCAGTCCAAGTAACTCTTACCCCATCTTAATATTATAAATATTAATTGATTAAGGTCATTGTTATGTTTCTTCCAAAAAATTAATAACCATGACCTAAATTAATCTTGTTTGTTGAAATTTATTATCCTAAGTGCTTAGCCTTTGTTACTTAGCATTATTCATTCACCTAAAATATATGCATTAGAAAATTCAAGGGATTCAATCTAAGATCATCCTAGGGTTGGTGCATCTTTTACAATCAAATCCAAGTAATCTAGAAGATCTCAAGTTACCCATAGGTCAACCTGGTAATGTCGTTTTGATAAAATAAGCTAGTTGGACCTTTCAAAATATTGAAAACATCAACTTTATTTTTGAGCCCTAAGACTATGCACAATGCATAGAACTCTCCAAGATGATTACAATAGTTCAAATTTCATCTTGACCGAACTTACGATTTGGGAGATATGGCATTTCTTGGGTTGCATGCAATATAAAAATTAAAAAATATATATTTTTTTATTTTAAATTTAAATCTAATTTTTATTTAAAAAATAGGGATTGGGACATCGTGGGTTTGATCCCAACCCCTAGCCTTTTACTTAAAAAATTAATTAAAATAAGCCATTTGTAAGGGCCACCATAATGCACTTTTGTTCATTCATCATTGCTACCACCACACATGCCACCCTCATACACATGCACCCCGCTATTGTCGCCCTTTGCTTGAAATGCCTGCCACTCCTCCATGCCTCCATGGACCACTACCACCCTCTACAAGCCTATTGTCCCTTTATGTGCAATGCCTACTACATCTATCACTCATCACCTACCTACTTTCATGTCAACACTCCACCTGCTCTAGTGCCCTTTACTCTATGTCATCGTCCTCAACCATCGCTCACAGCCTCCTACCGTGCTACTCACTGTGATTTTTGTTACTACTAAAACACTTGCAACATTTCTTACCAACTACCACATAGGCTATTTTCACTGATACATGTGCTACCATCACCACCACCATTGATTGTACCACTACCACTACCATCTTCTTTACCATCACTACGAAATCCATCATAATTTTTGGTTGCTAGTCAATGCTTTGTGGACACTGATGGTGCCATTCATAGAGGGTACCTCTAGTGCTCCATGGACACCAATGACACCATCCATAAAGGGGCATCTCTAGCACTTCATAGGCATCCATAGCACCATCCATAAAGGATATCTTTGGCACTTCATGAGCACTAATGGTGCCATCCATAAAGGGCATCTCCAATGCTCCATGGGCACTAACGATGTTGTCCATAAAGGACACCTCCGGTGCACTGCGGGCACTAACAGCATTGTCAATAAAGGGCACCTTCAATGCTTCATGGGAACTAATAGTGCTATCCATAAAGGGCATCTCTAGTGCTCTGCAAGCATTGATGACATTGCCCATAAAGGCCATCATCAGCATCCTCCAGTGCTAAAAACCTTTATCACTGCACATGCTATTTCTGCTAGGGCCGTGTGCCACACAGGCCCCACTTGGGCCACACAAGCTCTTTGTGTGGGCTATGCAAGCCTTTTTTAGAACTACACAGCCCCAAGCATGGGCCATGCAAACCTCTGAGTAGGATGTATAGGCCTTACTTAGGATTGCATAGGCCCAAGTGCAAGTCATGCAAACCCTTAAGTAGGGTGTGAAGGCCATGCTTGGGGCCATGCAAGCCATTGCAAGGGCCATGCTAGCCCTTGTGGACCCCTTCATAGGCCATGCAAGTCATGCATAAGTTGCATGTGCCCTCACATGGGCTGCACAATAGAGATAGAAATAAAAACAATGCTAATCTACTTTACTTCAAGCCACCGCTTAGACACTGGTTTGCACTAACCAACAACGATCTTTACCCAACACTACCAATCTACTCATGAAGCCACTACTAGTGCACCACTATAGCCATTTTTGTTGATGTTCCTACCCTACTGTGCTATAGAAAAATTCTCTATTAAGTGATGGAAGATTCAAATTTTCTATCAACTAATGAAAAATTCAAAATTCTTGTCAACTGACAGAAAATTCAAAAATTTTATCTTCAAACCATTAGTTTATATTAAGAACACACAAAAATAAATTTCAAAAATAGAATTTTGTGTGTTTGCAACATATGGAATAAAAACTTTGTAATTAAGTGTGCTTGCTCTAAAGTAGAACTAGGATGGATGACCTCTCAGGAAGTATCATTTTTTGTGCCAAAGGTTCTAGGCTCTAGAAGCCATAACTTTTGATTTCAAAAACACTTTTTTAACAAACAAAGAATCATTTCCTACATTTTTCACCCTTCTAAACTAAATGGTGTGATCAAATTTATCATCTAGGTACTTGATAATTCGATGATATCATGAACTATGCCTTAAAATTTGATAACATAAGGATAACTAATCATGCCTTGTTGGGACTAACAAATTTAACCTTTTGGGCCTTGAGATCAAATGCTTAATCTTTGCTTGTAGTCTTAAGATCACTATGGCATGTCATTAGTTACACTATAGGAGTTAGTTTCTTTAAGGGATGTAGAAAGGTCATTATGAATTAGATAATGTAATAAATAAATTAATCAGTAATGAATCAATTAATGAAATAGAATGGTCTTCCATAATCAAGAAGATGTATATCAATTCATCTTGTAATCAAATCATATGGCAAAACAACATGGAGACTCAAAATCTTGTTTCAACAAGGTGTATGGTACCCATGAAGAGAAATGACCTAGAAGAGAATCTAAGAATGAGAATGAAAATTGTAACATACAACATGCTTGCAAGATCCCTAGCAAGTAAGAAACAACATTCGATATGTCTACCATGGACCTTAGACTAGCATGAGTATCGATACCCACGTATGTTAGCAAAATTACAAGAGTTTGATGCTAATGTCTTGTGCCTACAAGAAGTCTTGCAATGGGAATTTCTATACCAATTCCAACCAGACTTGGGAAAGATGGGATATAGAGAACTTCAAGTAATGAAAAGGAAAGAACAATCAAGATTTTGGAAAAATCAAATAGCCTTGGTAATAATTCTAAAAGTCCATCTATTAGGAAGATGTGTATGTTTGGTCAACACACATTTAATTGTCAATCAACATGTCTAGATGTTAGATAGTGTCAAGGAGCATATTTAATTAAGTAAATAGAAGAAATTTTGAAGAATAAGTTATTCCTAAGCTATACTAACCCAGTGCCAATTATTATTGTGAAGACTTTAATGTGAAAGTTGGAAGTAGTGTTTATTAATTCTTAAAATATGAATGTGTAATGGAATTCTTGGAAGATGAACCTAATTTGAAGAAGATGTTTTCATCAATTCAACATTAAATTCCATTGGCCAATGCATATTCTTCTTACTTTGAATCTTCAATAGATAAATTAGATTCTAGAATTCAAGAACAAATGATGTTAATGGATAATGCTCATCAAGGACCACAATTCAATAATTACTCTACTATGATTAATGAAGATGGATTAACAACATTTTTCATTTAGACCTCAGATCATATTTGGTATGATGTTCGATTAGTTTAAGTTACCAAGTTGCTAGAATTAATTTCTAAAGAAGAAATTGAGAAGAATCAAGATCAAGCCCTTCAATCCCAAACAAGACCATCTGATCATATACCACTTATGGTAGAATTACAATTAGTCCCAGCAGTTCATAAGATTGATCAAGATCAGGAAGTACCTCAATCTTACTTTTATTGATAAATCTTATTATTTTCTTCTTTGTTTAATTTATATTTTAATTGGATAAGTAAAATATCTAAGGTAATGAATGTTGAGAATAAAAGGTGTGCCCTGCCTTCACTTGGGTAACTAGATTCGAGTTGCACTTTATGTAACCCTAGTTAGGCCTAGTGATTGGTGGTTAGTAGATCTTTAATTCACCTATTGTCATTATTTTAGAAAATGAAGTATTAAGAAAGTAATATTTAATTTGACGTATAGTTTTCTCACATACATTTTGTTTGCAGAATAAGAAAGAAACAACTTCAAGTTCAAAGGAGAAATCAAATTATTAGAGCATAGGATCATAATAGAAGGACTGGAGCTAGAAAAAGACAGTAAACATGGGGTCATTTGAGGATGAATGACACCTAATGGAGGTAGATGTTAATGTCCCCATTCCCAGATGGTGCTACTACATAACAAAGATGATTTCTCTTCATAACAAGTGTTATCATTATCTTAAAAAGACCTAAAAGTGTAGTTGTAATTGAGACCAAAAAGGGCACATTGTAATAATGAACATGTCTCTTGAGATAACCTTTCGGGGTTTGACCTAAGGCATTTATACTCAAGCTTAGAAGTGGCAAAGCTAGTATAAGCAAGTCACAAGAGCCAAGTGAAGCAAGAAAGGAAGAGGATTGACCATCCCTTCTATCCAATTCTAGATCTAACTATGGTGGTAGTGTTGGATTGCCTCTAAGGGGATAGATGCCAAAGGAAGAAAATCCCAAAGAACACTCTCATAGCATGATCTAGATACTCTATTTCATATCAATAAAGCATTCTTTTCTTTCTCTTTCTACATTTTTTCTTTTATTTCCTTTACGCATAATGTTGATCTGATGTTTGGTATATTTTCTTCTTATGTATAATGTCTAATATAATGTATATTTGACATTTTCCATCACATCCAAGAATGGGATGTCACATGTTGGGTTTCTAGTTTTTTTTTTTTTATTATTATTCCTTTGAATTCTTATTTGTAATTTTTGATAATCCTACTTAAATTAATCTTCACTTCAAGTAAATCATCTAGATTTACTTTTTTTAACTAGGTGTCTCTTCCACAGTTGTGTATTAGATAGATGTATTGTGTACTTATTTTGACACTTTATAATCCTTAGTAATTCTATATGCTTTATCAACCATCTATGAATTATGGGACATGTATCTAAGAGCATAATTGAGCATGTAGTCTGTCAATAAAATTCAAAGCCAATTCACCTTTGTTTTGATAATTTACATACCTAGAGAGATCATAAAACTCCTTGTAATAATCTTTCATAGCTTGTCATCCAAATTTTAATGAGTTGAACCACATATTACACTTCTTAAAGAAGGAATCTGGTATAGATTTTTGATTAAAGTTATGATAGAAGTTAAGCTACTTTGTAATTAATCCCTGAAATTTTAATCCATTCTACCATGTGTAACGATGGAAAATGTCGGTAGCTGGAAAATACCAGACAAAAATTCGTGTACATAGTCTTAACCACGGATCCATGTGAGGACCGTGCTGGAGAAAACGAATCCGCAGTGCCCTGAACGGTCTTGTCGATCAGACAGGGACTTACTCAATCAGTAAATCGACAAATATTGTAGATATTCCGTGGAACAATCTGATTCGGTGAATCGCCAAAGGAGAAGAAAACAAAGTAGATAACAACAACATCAACACGACAAGAAGGATCGAATTTAAGGAAAATGCGCAATTCCAAGATATGTACTTTGACCCGAAAATTGGGTATATTGCATACAAATTTCCAATGGGAAAGCTCCGCTTATCTTGTGCGAAACATACACAAAATAACAAGAAAACTGTTCAACAAGGAGTATAGAATGGAGTTCGATCTACCTCGTAAGCCAGAGATGGGATGCAAGGAAGGTCAAGCTCTGACGTCTATCGATCAACTGTTTCTGATCAATAAAACTCGCAAACCACCCCCCCTGATCTTTCGATCTCTGATCTGCTCCTTTTGCCTTGGGTAGTCTCTACTCAAAACTGCCAATGATTGCCAATGGAGAGAGCTGTGTTTTCACAAAAGGACTGATCGCTCCTACTGCCAATGCTCAAGCAAAATGTCTTCTATCTCTACTAAAAGGTGATGCTGCCAAAAGATAAAGATGCCAAGGGTTCTCCTATTTCTTTGTCAACTGGAGTATTTATAAGTTCGACAACATGCAGAGAAGGCACGGTCCTGATGACACGTGTCTCAAACCTTCAAAATACCGTTGACTTGGTAAACTTTATGTTGAACTTGACCACGTTGCGTCACGTTTTGGGAAGGGGAGAAAAGTACATTGTCGAGCACTTCCGCGAAAGCTACTCCGTGATTACGCACAATACGCTCATTAGCGTATTGTGCGTGTGGACAGTAGATGTGTATCTGGTGAGCTGCATTACGCTCGTTCGCGCTACGTCACATGGCAAAGCATAATAAACATGAAAATAGTTGATTCAAGCTGTTTTATGCTCATTTACGCCACAAAGCATAATAGCGCATAAGATGGTCAACCTTACAATGAATTTACGCTTGCCTACGCTGCGTAGCGTAATGAGTGTAAATCAACCAATTTGCGAAAAGGAAGAACTTATTCTGCTACATTTCTTTTGACTCTGACTTTGCTTTTCTTGAAGCTCGTTACGCTGTTCTGTGTAACAGAGCGTAAACTCGATCTTGAACAAAAGATTTAGCAGAATGTGTGATAAGTCTTAAACCTTAAACTTCATCAAAATTGCCGAAGTAACTTACTTTCTGCTATCGGGCTACGTTAAACAGAGTTACGCTGAGTGACACTACGCTACGTTGCGTAATGTAGCGTAAAGAGAGAGAGAACAAAGTAAGGTTAAAATTTGCAGGAAACTTGGATACTTGATGTTGCGTGCCTCTTTGCCTTGCTCTGTCTTCTGGATTTCCGTCTCGAACCTTCGCCCGAATCGTGAATCTTCGCCTGAGGCTGACTCACAATTTCTACGGTGTTTCAATGGCCCCTCTTTATTGACGTTTAGAGGGCTTGCCCGAAAGACGTCGACAAAGAATCTGAAACACCGGATGGGCAAGAGTACCAACAGCGTTCGTTAATGGTTACTCAAGTGTTGCCCTATCAACGGAGAAGTGCAAAAATGGGGGAAACAGAGGATAGAAGGGTATGGGAAGGAATTTTTACAGAGGTAAGAGGAAACAAGTTCGGGAAAGACTAAAATGAGGTTCAGGGAAGACGCAAATGTGTGAATATAGTTCTTTTTTATTCATAAGCACTTAGGCCTTCTCCTGCGATTGCGCTTGCATGGAGTTGTACCGTCATTTTGTGGATGAAGGGGCTTGCTTAGACGAATTGTGTTGCATCTGCATGGCCTGGATGAGTTGTGTTTCATTCATTTTTCCGACCCACATTTTTTTTTGCGTACACTAGGCGAGTTGCGTTACACCGGTTTATGGACTTGATTGTAATGCAAATGTGGAAAGCGTGTGCTGCGTATGTGCGTAAGGGAAGCAGATGGTGGAGATGTAGGAAAGTAAGAACTAGGGGTAGGATTATGGAAAAAATAGGGATGCACTCCTGAGTGAACAGGTTAACCTAAGCGGCCATCTCAAAGCACTGTCTGTACCTCACTGCTCAGATGAACACACCTTTGAACGACATCCTCGTAGCAAGTAACTTGCAACCAAAGAGGCAAACAGAGGACACCATTTCTCGTTTGAATCACTAGAGAGGTTGTTGAAACAAGTACCGTTTCGTGCAAGACAGAGCGAGCGGGCCACGAAGGAGGAAATGTAGCATGAGGCTAGGGTCTTCACCGTTGACGCTCGGCCCAGCATATCGCCGCCAAAGATTATCAGACTCATCGCACCCAACTGGTTGGGTAGAGAACCAGCTAGGTGAATCTGTGAAGCCAGAGCCTGATAGCGATGATGAGCGGAGATCCCTAAGGTCGTTTTTGATGAGAACTGCTTTGGGGCTCCGGTCGGCGAAACCAAACTCTCAAAGGTGCCACCGCTGCAGTGGGGGCCATGGCGACATCTCTGAGGGATAAGTAGTATGCCTTTCAGTACATCCGAGGAATCAGCAAAATGCCAGTGAGGTAGTGACGCTGGGACTGTCCCAGTACCCCACCCCATTTGTTTTGCAGTTGCACAGAGACAATTACGCTCACTTGATTTGCATGATGACAGCCTGTAAGCCCCAGTTTTAAGTCCTGGTATACTGTCATTGCTGGTTTTAAGTCTCAGCAAACCATGGTCCTAGTTTAAAGTCTGGGTGGACCGAAAAATTCTGATTTATGGTCTCAGCAGACCGTGTTGTGGATGCCAGTTTCATGTCGTGGCCCAGGGACAAATCTGTGCTGGTTTCACGTCTCAGCAGATGGCTACTTTCCTGTGCCAATTTTATGTCTTGGTAGACAGCCGGTGCCAGTTTAGCATCATGGCGGACACATGTAGAAACTGCCATTTTTTCATCTTGGCAGACCTGTACAACGCTGCTAGTTTTACGTCGTAGTGGACGATTGCAACTTGCTAGTTTTACGTCGTGGCGGATGATTGTTGCCAGTTTAGCGTCACGGCGGACACGTGAAGGGAATGCCAATTTTACGTCATAGTGAACGATTGTAGCCAGTTTAGTGTCGTAGCGGATGATTGTAGCCAGTTTAGTATCGTAGCAGACAAATGTCGCCATACCTGATGTTAGCACTGGATATGCACTTAGATGTAGTACCGCTTCAGATATATATGATTTACAGGATTTGGTAACTCGTCGTCGTTGATATCTGCTAGTTTGAACATGCCATTGCCATATACATCAGCTACCAAGAAAGGGCCATCCCAGTTTGCAGAGAATTTGCCTACTCGTTCGCGAATGGCCTTGAGAACCAAATCTCCCTTCTTAATAGGACGTTGTTGAAGATTGTGATGGTGCTTTTGCCTCTGCTTGTCTTGATACTTTTCAATGGTATTAAGCGTCTGTATTCGCTTCTCCTCTACTAAATCCAAATCCATGATCCGAGACTTGGTGTGTTGAGCCTCATTTATAATCGTGGAGAGGACCATCCGCAGAGAAGTAACTTGTAATTCAAAGGGCAGCACCGCCTCAGATCCATAGCCTAGGCTATAGGGTGTACTTTCTATAGCTATTCTGCATGTGGTACGATACGTCCATAGTACATAAAGGATCTTTTTATGCCACCGTCTCTTGTTGCTATTGAGCATTTTCTTGAGTAAATTGATAATGACTTTATTTGTTGCTTCAGCTTGAACATTTGCTTGTGGCTAGTAAGGCGAGGAAAAAGATTGTTTGATGCCAAGATTGTCACAGAAAGATTTGGTTTCCAGACTACTAAACTGTGGCCCATTGTCGGTCATGATAGTCATTGGGAGGCCAAATCTTGTTACAATATTATCCAAGAAGAAATGACAGACCTGTTGAGATGTAATCTTTCGTAAAGGGATGGCTTCTACCCACTTTGTGAAGTACTCAGTAGGTGTGATGATGAAGCTATGCCCTGTGGAAGACTTTGGTGTGATGGGCCCTATGATGTCTAGTCCCCATCGTTGGAAGGGCCATGTGATCTAGGTTGTATGTAGTTCTATAGGCGACACGTGTATGAGATTCGCGTAATGTTGACACGTGTCACATGTTTTGACCTTTGTAAGACAATCTTTTTCCATGTATGGCCAGTAATACCCTAAGCGACAGATTTTAGAAGCCATGGCTCGTGGCGCTACGTGTCCTCCACATAATCCCTCGTGGACTTCACTGACTATACGTTGCGCCTGATCTTTGTTAACGCAAGTAAGCAGTACTCCATCAAAAGAGCGTCTACAGAGGATACTATCTCCTATGATGACGTACTGCCTAGCTCGTTTGTGAATAGCATCTTTCTGCACGCATGTTAACTTGTGCGGTGGTTCTCCATGCAAGAGGTAAGCTTTAATGTGGTCGTACCACTCCAGCGTTCTATCCTCGAGCAGTGAAAATATTTGCTCTATCTGAATGATAGGACCAATACAATCTATTATTAATGTGGGACAGGTGTCGAATAGGCGCGATGGCACATTTAAGGCCAATGTAGCCAATGCATCAGCTAGTGTGTTATCATTGCGGGGCACGTGTTGGGCATCAATGGTTGTGAACCGCTTCAAAAGATCTTTAGCCATATCGTAGTAGGGCTGTAAATGTGCAACCTTGCAGGCATAGACTCCTGTGATTTGATTTATAACAAGCATCAAATCACCCNTGATTTGATTTATAACAAGCATCGAATCACCCCTAATTGCCAGGTGTCGAACATCAAGTTCTTTGGCGGTTAGTAATCCCTTGAGGAGTCCCTCGTACTCTGCCACATTGTTCGTACAGGGAAAGGTCAAGCGGTAAGCATGAAGATGCACATCCTCAAGTGATAGCGTAATGACAGTGGCGGCACTGCCGCCTCTAGCAGTTGAAGCTCCATCAAAATATAACGTTGCTTCGGGGCCTGTTAAAACAAGGCTTAAACTATGTACATGTTCATCTGGGAATTCAGGCTCTATGGTTGCCTGATTGTCAATAGGTGATGTTATTAATTGGTCGGCTATTCCTTGGCCTTTCGTAGAAGATTGGCCAATGTAATACAGATCAAATTCTGTCGTGATAGCTTTCCAACAAGCTATTTTACTACTTTCGTATAGACTATGTATAATGGCCCTAAGTATGTTACTTTTACAAATAATGTTAACCTGACTACGGAAGAGATAGTGCCTACATTTCTTTAGCGTAAACACTAACGCTAAGCAATTATGCTCTACTTCATTGTATCTTGTTTCGTACACACATAGCACATGANAACGGCTGATCCCTTTGTGACGGGAATACCATTGGCAAGCGTTGAAGTTCCTGTTTTAGGCTGTCAAACACACGCTGGCAATCGTCTGTCCACTCGAAATTAACACCTTTCTTAAGGAGATGTTGCATAGGGTGTAGTTTATCTGTTAATCTCGAGATGAACCATCTAATAAACTGTAATCGTCCTTGTAACCAGCGTAATTGCTTGAGATCTGTGGGGGGCGTTAACTCGACAATGGCCTTGACTTTATCAGGGTCTACTCGTATGCTGGTTTCTGACACCACAAATCCCAGCATGCATCTGGTTTTGACTCCGAATATGCACTTTTTTGGGTTGAGCCGGAGGTCGTATTTGGAGCATTTTTTAAGTACTAACTCTAGGTCCTCTGAATGATCTTCTGATCTCATAGACTTAACAGTTATATTATCAACATAGTCATTCAGTCTTCCTAGGAGGTAATCACTAAAGATGTATGTCATAGCCTGTTGATACGTTACTCCAGCGTTTTTCAAACCAAAAGGCATCATGGTATAGCAAAAGATCCCCCAGGGCGTCATGAATGTTGTGGTCAATTGATGTTTTGGGTTGATGTGAATTTGATTATAGCCTGAAAAGCCATCCATGAAGGATAGAAGCGCATGCCCAGCTGTTGTATTGACTAACTGGTCGATACTTGGTAGTGGAAAGTTGTCCTTGATTGTGGCTTTGTTTAAGTCTCGGAAGTCTATATAGGTGCGTATACTTCTGATCTTCTTTGGGACAACTACAATGTTAGATACCCAATCCGAATAATCGACCGTGCGAATGAAACCAGCCTGATACAATTTGGTGATCTCATCACGCACTGCTAGCGCGATTTCCGGTTTGATTTTTCGTGCTTTTTGCTTAATTGCTTTGATATGCAGGTCTAAGATTATGTTATGTTGAATTAACCTTGGATCTAGTCCCGGCATGTCTTCGTATGACCATGCAAATACCGTGACGTTGTCCTGGAGGACCTGTTTTATAGATTCATGCGTTTTATGGTCTAGTAGAGAACTAACCTTAAGAGTTTTGGACTCACCTTTATGCATAACGACAGAAACCTCGCTGAGGGGGTCTTTGGTTATGTCTCCAGCCTCTAGGTCTAGCGTGCGTGTCGATTGTTCTAGCCATTCTGGAGATGTTTTGGATGTGGCTATGGTTACGTCATCGAGGAAAGGGTTAGTTTCTACTAGTGTAAAATTGAATTCCCTAACTACTCTCCTGTATGGACCTGTTAAAGTCAGGGGTGCTGAAAAAATTGCGTCCATTTGCCAACCATCCTGCAAAATTGCCAAATGCGTAAATGATTAGCAGAAAGCATGATGCGTTGTTGTCGAGCATGAAAAGCTAACTGAATTTTGAATATTGTGAACAGCCTGTAATTAATGCTACCTGATTACGAGGTGATAAGGTGTGGTAGTTTAACGTCATATTGGACAGTGGCGCATGTGATATCCGCCGCATTAATGCCTTGATTTTTGGGTTCCATCTTATGCTGACACCAGCATTTAGGAAAGTCCCATTTTAATCGGGCATTAAGTCGGTTAGTCTTGCATGCTATAAGAAAATAGTTCACATCGAGAATAGGATGTTGGCCATTGCAAATTCAAATTCTTGGCTGTCACAGAGAGAAGGAGAAAGAGCGAAAAATTGCAGCATGTTATTTGCGAAGGTGTGAAGGTGTGAAGACTGCAACAATGGTGCCAAAAGTAAGAGGGAAGAACGCAAAATTGGCAAAGATAGACGAGGTACAAGGGAGCCTACAGCGTGCTTCGCAGTGTTGGCGACCGTTTGGGACACGACCGCCAACGAGTTTCCTCG
>MNCI01006679.1:334863-363776 GCA_015680685.1 Gnetum montanum | reverse complement strand
GCTCGACGGCAACAAAAGACGGTGGCATGAACAGATCCTCTATGTACTATGGGCATATCGTACTACGTGTAGAATAGCTACAGGTAGTACGCCCTATGGCCTAGTTTACGGATCTGAAGCAGTGCTCCCTCTTGAATTGCAAATCCCTTCTTTGAGAATGGTCCTCTCCACCATTATAAATGAGGCTCAACACACCGAGGCTCGGGTAATGGATTTGGATTCAGTGGAAGAGAAGCGGATACAGGCTCTTGATGTGATTGAGAAATATCAGGACAAACAATGCCAGAAACATCGCCACAACCTTCAACAGCACCCGATCAAGCAAGGAGATCTGGTTCTCAAGGCTATGCATGAACCAGTGGGCAAGTTCTCTGCAAACTGGGAAGGCCCTTTCTTGGTGATCGATGCATATGGCAACGGAGCGTTCAGATTAGCAGATGTCAACGGAAACAAATTATCAAACCCTGTAAATCATGTATACTTGAAACGGTATTTCATCTAGCAGCATCTACGGTGTCGACAGCAGGTATGGCATTGCTCGTCCGCTATGACGTAAAACTGGCATCCCTCGTCCCCTACGACGTAAAACTGGCACTGATCGTCCGCTATGACGTAAAACTGGCATGTCTTGCATGCGTCCATCACGACGCTAAACTGGCAAGTGGTAACCGTCCGCTACGATGTAAAACTGGCACTGTTGTACAGGTCCGCCAAGACGAAAAACTGGCATCTTCAGCACGCGTCCGCCACGACGCTAAACTGGCACAGGTACGTAGCCATCTGCTGAGACGTAAAACTAGCACAGCTCTGTCCCTGGGTCATGACGTAAAAATGACATCCACAGCACGGTCTGCTGAGACCATAAACCAGCCTTACCACCGTCCGCTACGACGTAAAACTAGCGCTTCTCGGTCTGCCCGGACTTTAAACTGGGACCATGGTCTACTGAGACTTAAAACCAGTAACGGCAGTCTTCCAAGACTTAAAACTGAGATGTACAGGTCGCCACAATGTTCAAGCGAGCGTGCTCACTCTTGTACAGTTGCACAGCAGACGGGGTGGGATACTGAAACAGTCCCAGTGTCGCCACGCCACCGGCATCCTACTGATTCCTTGGATAAGCAAAGAGGCATCTAACTGATCCCTCGGAGATGCCGCCACCGCACCCGCCGCAGTGGTGCCACCTCTGAGAGTTTAGCCTTGCTAGTTGGAGCCCTGACGAAATCCTCGTCGACAACGGCCCCAGGTGTCTTCGCCCATCATCGCTATCGGACGCCGGCCTCGCAAATTCATCTCGCCGGTTCCCAGTGCAACCAGTTAGCTGCACTGTGTCTGATGCCTCTTAGCGAAGATATGCAGCANAATTCATCTCGCCGGTTCCCAGTGCAACCAGTTAGCTGCACTGTGTTTGATGCCTCTTAGCGAAGATATGCAGCACCGAATCATCAGGATTGGCGGTTCCACCCGCGTGCCTCGGCTCCTTCTTTATAGCTCATTTATCTAACATCAGACAACATTGGTTTCAAGAAAATCTTGCCTTCGGTTCAACAGCAATGGTGTCCTCTGTTTTCTTTTGTGGTTGCAGGTTACCTGCCTTAAAGAATGTCGTCCAAAAGTGCGTCCATCTGAGTGGTAAAGTACAACAGTGTGTTGAAATAGCTGCTCAGGTTTGCCCGGCCACTTAGCTCTGCACGTCCATACCTCGCATCATTTTACCCTTAACTCTTGTTTTCCTTCATCCCCACCACCCAGTTCCCATACGCAAAACTTACATACGCAAGTGTTCATTTTTTCCGCATTCACGCTAGCAGAGACATCGCAGAAAGTGATGCGCAACACTCCTTTTGCACGCATTCCTGCTATAATCAGTAATAGAGAAACCTCAGGCTGACGTGCTACGCTTGTCTGAAAGCATTCCTGTTGACCGCGTATTTCATACCCCTACCGTCCATAACGCATTTTGCATCATCTCCGGACCTGTTTCCGGCTATACCCCTCTATCTCCCATACACTTGAGTAGCCATGGATGAACGCTGTTCTTGCTTTGCCAATTCGGTGTTTCGCATTCTTTGTCGACGTCTTTTGGGTAAGCCCTTCAATCGTCAACAAAGAGGGGCCATTGAAACACCGTGAAAAATTACGGGTCGGCCTCAGGCAAAGATTCGCAATTTAAGCGAGAGCATGCTCCAGCTTGGTTCCAGAACAAGTTTACGCTCTATTATGCACGGCAACGTAATGAGTGTAATAAGCTCCAAAATGGTCAAAGGCAGAGTCTAGAGAAGCGCAACAGTTTGACGCTTTTCCTCGCGGCGCATGAATAACTTGTTTTTACGCTCGATACGCGGCGGTGCGTACCATTGCGTATCTTATCATTCAAGTTGCACATTGTTTTACGCTTCATTACGCACAGATGCATAGTGAGCATAAGGCATATATTGTTTACGTTTCATTACACACGGCTACGTAGTGAGCGTAAGGCATACATTGTTTACGCTTCATCACGCGCAGCTGCGTAGTGAGCGTAAAGTCGTACATTATTTACGCTTTGACACGCGCAACTGCGTAGTGAGCGTAAAGCAACTCTGAGCTTATTGTTTTTACACCAGATTATGCTCATACACGCAACGCAATGCGAATGAGTGTAATACAGCCTGAAAGCAATTAAGGCACGCTCAGCATGTGCCTGCTCTTCACACGCACAACACGCAAACAAGCATGTTGTGCGTAGTCACAGTCTGACTTAAAAGGATCATGCTAGCAGGGCCCGCAATAACCGGGACCCACATCATCAGGGTTGTGCCTTTTCCACGAAGCATCGCAACCTATAAATACCTCGGTTAACAAAGATACATAGGTTGGCAAATCAGAGAAGCAAAAGCATATTTCTGAGCGCCATAGCACTTAGCACTTTGGAGCAGAGATACAGAGAATAGCGCTTTGGCAAATCGTGGACATGATCACCTTATAGCCGAAGCAGAGTACAGTTCGATTTGAGCACCGGTGACAGGAGTAATCTTTCTGCTGAAAAGACTCTATCAATCAGAAACAGTTGATCGGTAGACGTTAAAGCTTGGCCTGCCTTGCATCTCAGCTTAGCCTCACAAGGTAGATCGGACTTCTGTTTAGACCGTTTTGCTTGTTGTTTTGTGCTTGTTTCACATCCTGTAATCAGGGATTCCCTAGTGTAATTTCTCATGCGAAATACACATTTGTAAGTCAAAGCGCAGATCTTGAAGCTTCGAGCTTCTCTTATGTCAACCCCCTTTCATCGTGTTTAGCATTATCACCGTTGCAATCGTTTTCCCCTTGCTTTATGGTCCCTCGAATCAGATCGCTTTCTTTTATGCACTTTGCATCGTTTTACTGACTTGTAAGTCCCTGTCTAATCGACAAGACCGTTCAGGGCGCCGCGGATTCGTTTTTCCAGCATAGCCCTCGCGCAGATCCGTGGCAAAAACTGTGTACGTCGGAATATCGGTCGGTATTTCCAGCTGCCGACGTTTTCTGTCGTTACAATGAGCTCTATGATCTTGTTTACTTTAGTATTATCTAATTAAATAGGTTGATCTACATTAGGATGAAAAGGAGGCATATCATTAGTTAATTTATATTCTACTATGAGTTTAAACATTTCTAGGATAAGTAGGAAATTGAGTTCTTTCTTAGGATAGGCTATTTTATAGTTCCTTAGATTTAATCCTTTAGAAAATCCTTGGTTCTACCTCATGTTAATAAGTCTCTAAAGCCTTAAGAAATTAGAGTTAAAAGAGAATGTCATGATATAAAGTCATCTTTCATATGTCATCAAAATGCACCAGGCTTTTATCAAAGCTTTTATTTTTCTAGTGATGAAGTATCGATAAGGTGGTTGCATTAACACATACCTGCCAATGCATTTTAGGATTTGGTGGTATATGTGCATTAGCACTAATCCTCTCAAAGCCTATATAAGCAAAAACACCAGCTACATTTATGGTACAATTGGTCAATCTCTTATCTGAAATCTTGTTGTTTTCTCATGTAGAACTTAGCAAAAGTTTCCTCTAAGTGCCCATAGCATGGATTGAATTAATGGTATGAAATTTTATTTAAGTGAAATATGTACTTGGATACATTTATATGAATAGAAATAAAATTGAAATTTCTTTTATCCATTGTAGTACTTGTATTAGTTTAAGTTTACTTTCCAACTTTCTACTTAATTGTAGTTTACTTTCTTGTACATAAGCATTTAATATTCTAATTCATAAGTAATGTGAGTACAACCACTTTGACCATAATATACTAATGCTTGGTAAACCCAATAGTGAATACCTAGTACACTCAACAATAAATACTTGGTAACTTAGTAGTGTCAGTATACATTTAGAATGTATTCAAAAAGAGGGAATAGATGCTCCATATTTAGGATTGTTTAGTTATTAATTAGTAAGGTTAATATTTCAATATTTCCTTTGGTTAATCACTTTACATATAATAATAATAATAATAATTTTAAAAATAAATATCTCACATCTCAATCACTCTTGACCTTATGAACAAAGTTAGCATATGTGATGATTATGAAGATAACAAATAGTAAGCACACATTTTACTATCTAGGGACACACGTCACTTATGTAGGAGTCCATGAAATTCAATTAGATTCTACATAACTGCTTGTGATTTGTATGGTTGGGCATAGAGAATATCCATTATTGGTATCATTGCTAAGAATTTGTTTTATTTGTGATGGAACACGATATCGTAAGGGACGACGCAATATCGCGATGCACCGTCAAGTCTATAAATAAGAGACGGCTCTCCCTTGTTTCTCCATCTAGATCTAGACCCTTAGCGAAAATATGGAATTTTTTCCCCTCCAGAGATAGAATAATTTCCATGTGCCCACAGTAGGAGCTCCAAAGTGAATAGATCTTTATTCCAGGAAATATTGTACTTGAACATAAGTTTGTGTACAGAAATAAAGAAGAATTTTTGGATAAACCTTGCAGTGCATGGCATAGGCTAAATAGGACTTTATTTATTGTTATTTATTGTTCATAATTTAAATGCTTTATTAGTTGATTAAATCTCTCTCAACCCTTCTCCCATAGTTAAGTGCATTCAGTACGACTGCTTCGAGCACGTGCGTTATGCTTGGTAATCCCAGTAACGACTAGCATTTAGTAATCAAGGTTGCATTGGTTCAGGGTGTGAATGGTAAGTGGGAATGGATGTTGATGCTAGGTTAATTAAGGCTTAGTTAGTTAGTTAAAGTTAGTTAATTAGTCTCTTCATCCTTTACCTCATTAGCATAGGAGATAAAACATAAAAACTATAAAAATCACATACCTCAGACTTACTTAACCATACAACCATGACAAATACAAGTAAGTCTAGGAAGATAACGAATGATTAACCTTAGGTGTTCCATAAGGCATGTAGGCACTTAGTCTATGGAGTTCGACTAGATCGCACATGTAATGCTCGTATTCGTATGGTTGAGTGTAGGCGTACCTCACCACTCATCATTGGCGTTGTTTTCGGGGATTAAGTGTTTGTGCGCTAAGTAGAACATAGGAAATTATCCACATCATTTGGAGCTTAAATGAACCCTTAGGGTTAATTAAAAAAACTTATATAACGGTTAATCAGCACACCAAATAAAATAACAATGTCTTCTTCTTCTCATAAAAGCACTTCACCACCTAGGGATCACATAAGAGACCGTCGACAGTCTAACACACGTAACCTATATCTGCCAGTTCCTCAAGAGTATCAGGTAGTGTATACTCATCATGATGAGTATATACCTGATTTTACCTTTATCCTCCATCAGGATGAACAACTTCGTTGGCGAGACTTGCAAGGTAACATAGTGTTACCCCCAGATCGGGTAGTCCCTAACATGCTCCTTTGTGCTCTTACACAAATAGACATGATGTAGCTATATGCTAAGTATGTTTCAGAAGATTATGACACAAGGGACTAACATCCCATAGAAGCACAACATCAACGAGACTTGTAGTAGGAGAGTCTCCACACATCGTTGAAGGGCAAAGGCCCCCGTAATGCTTCACCCGTCATAAGAGAAATTAAGGGTGGTGAACCTATCTTAATAGGTTCTCCACAAAATGATGTTCCCCATCCTAATGATGGTGAGGAGATGGGGTATTAGAACTTGTGCTCCACAATACAAAACCCTGGTTCTGATTCCCATGAGCACCAAGTGTTCATTGAGGGAACAAAAACATATGACAAGGATGGGCATTCTGATTGTTATCACTATTGGGACCGTAGTCACCAAAGAGAAGGTGGGAAACATCATCATGGCGATGGTTCTCCTTCTTCTTCCCCTTCATCACACCATTCACCATCTCCTTCCACATCAGGACATGGTCATAAAGAGCACAATGGTGAGGATAAGGGTAAGAAAAATGAGAGACCTCAACGAGAGAGTTGAGAGCGAGGACGAGGGCATTTTGGAGAGTCAAGGCATGAAAGAAGGGAAAGTAGGGAACAACGTAGGCATCATAGACGTCATGAGAGAGATGATCATGATGAACCCCTACTTGCCACCTGAAGTATGTTAGATATTATGGAGGTAGTTAGAATACCTACAAGGCACCAAAAAGATAGTCGGATCAAAAGATTAGATATGAATAATATCCCACGCTTCAAGGGGGGATACAATGTTTATCTACAAAATCATTTACAGGCATTCCACAATGCCTACGCCTTCCAAAATATTGAGAATGAGTGGTAGAAATTAAAGTTGTTTCCTAGGACACTCATAAAGGAGGTAAAGAGTTGGTACCAGTCCTTAGAGCCGGAAACCATTAGGAGGTGGAGTACAATGCTAGAATTGTTTAACGATAAATACCAAACGTACTCTAGAGTGTCTAACTTGCGTAAGCAGATCCAAGGATGGAAGCTGGGTAATCACGAACCCTTGGATGCTTCCATGGGCTACTACTATGCATTGCTACATCATTGTCTGGGCCATGGTTACGCACAATGGGATCAACTACGCCACCTCGCAGATGGGCTAAGACACTAAACTAGGAGAACCCTTGGGACTTATGCCCAAGGGAGATTATCTGAGCTTAGATCCCATGAAATTCATTGATTGTTGGAGAAAGTGGCCATAGAAGAAGGGGAGCTATGAAAAAGAGAAAGCGCGGAAGAATATAACTATGATCCTTCCCTATGAAAGAAGGGAGTGAGATTCTGCGATGAAGAGGATGAGTCATCACTCGAAGAGTTGGTGAATCGAAAAACCTTGCCGCTTTAAAAGATAACAATGGAAGTATCAGCTAAGGTAAATGAAATATGGAGCTCCTTAGATAGCAAAATTGAAACAGTCCTAAAAATCATAGAGGAGTCTAAGGAGGAACGAAGTAGTGACCACGATAAGAAAAAGCGGAGAGATGCAGGTCATGCATGTAACAAAGGTAAGGGAAAAATGACTATCTCCTATGAGGTTGTCNGTCATGCATGTAACAAAGGTAAGGGAAAAATGACTATCTCCTATGAGGTTGTTGACTCTGACACAGACAATGATGGTGGATGTGAGATTTGCCAATATGACCATCCTAAGGGATGTTGTCCAATAATCTTAGACCTGTAAGAGTCCAAGGTGTATGTGCTCAACCCAAGACTTAACAGATGACAAGCACCCCAAAGGTTACCTTATCCCCAAGGTAACCCAAGGTAGTTCCACCAATCGTTGACATATTATCCAAGTGGAACTCCGCCACAACCTATCAAGTAACATCAGCAGTGGAAACATCCACAGTCATGGGGGATGCCACTGCCTAGGCAACAATACCCTTACTGGCAACTAGACCCATATGGCTATTACATGCAGCAACCGGTTTCTCCAAGTGACTTTATGGGTCACACAACCCCACAACATCACTACCAAGTTTAGGAGTATTTTAGGACTCCTCCTATGGAAGACACACCACACACGTACCATCCTCTGAATCCATCCACCACTCATATGCCAATAGTTCCATTGCCATCCACTCCAACAATGCAAGGGGAACTCCCCACTCAACCATAGCAACGTTATGCTATGAGAGCTATTAACCTTCAACATACTGCTAGTTCTAATAACCTCTAGAAGAGAATACCTTTCTTCAGAACCAAAAGCCCAAACAAGCTCTCACAACCATAAGCGGTTGAGTCTGTGCACACTCCTCCAACATACAAGGCTTCGGAGCTCCCTTCAAACCAACAACAAGGCTTAATGCATACGGTTATGTCAACACATACCATTACCAACTGGATCAAGGTGGGCCACCTTCCTAGGAAACTCTCTAGCCCTAAAAGTCCCTTAATCTACCTCCAAGTCACCGGGAATGAACCACATAAGGCTCTTCTTAACTCATGTTCCGTAGTCAACTTAATCTCACAAGAAATGTATCAAGCTTGGAACTTGCCCCAACTCAAGAAGAGCAACATTCAACTAGAGCTGGCTGACCATTCCATCACCTTTCCCTTGGGATTGGTGGAGGACATCATTACCATTGTGTGTGGTTGGTCATACCCAGCTGATTTTCTAGTGATAGAAGTCAAAAGTAACAAAGGGGAATTCCCAATTATAATGGGAAGGGCATGGCTCAGCACCATCAATGCGTACCTAGGGATCCACGACATTTCCTTGGAAATATCTACAGAAAACATTTATGGAAAGATCAAGAAGAAGAAAGTTCCATGCACCACATACAATGACTCAGAGGGTGATGACATGGAGGAATGCTCAGCATCTCCTGCATGCATCTGGTGTGTCCAAGAAACACAGATACAACGGTGCCTATATGTAGCAACCACACAACAAGAGAACACCCAGTGGTTGATAGATAATGAAGAAAGAATCCCACCAACATGCATGAAATGAATTGGAGAAACAACTCACGCCAACAATGAAAGCATAGATATATTGGAGTATGAGCATCGCCGACTTCCACCCCTTAACTTGAAAACATCAATCAGGAGAAGTTGGACACTTCTAAAAAATTCAAATAGGCACTCATTATTTTGTATCTCTCCCTTCCAATTCATTCATGAGGGAGATGGCCACCTATGATGATCATTTGAGGCCCTCAGTTCTTTTTAGTTTTAGTTTTACACATTTTTGTTTTACAAATTTCTTTAACCTTTCTTTTTTTTGTTTTACAACATCATTTATTCTTTTTCATTTCTTGTGTGTGTGTGTGTGTGTGTGTTATCCATCTTGTTAAGTTTGTCATTTAATAAGTGTTCTTCATGATGGTATGAACTATTTTTCTACTGATTTCTAACGTTTGGCTTTTACCTTTAAGTTATGATGTTGATACTAGGGTATGTTTCTTTTGATATGATAGGTAATGAGTCCACTTCATCCATTCATCTACAAATTTTTATGGTCTCTCTTGGCTTGGAACTATATAGTCCCTTTCTCAATAATAAGAACTATAACGAATCGGTGACTGGGCATTTCTCAAACTGAGGAAGGACTTAAGGATTGAAAAGGGTGTGACTTCAAGGGAACTTGATGCATTCATTTTGGCCATTCTCTTGGGTGCTTGGATGTTTTCTTCTTGAGTTTTCTTACCATTTCTACATTACCCACTTATCAAGAAGCTGAGTAAATAAAAATAACAATGTCTTTGCATGGTGTGGTTCTCATGCATAAACATAAAACATAAAAGAGAGAGAGAGAAAAAAAAAGTGAGAATTCAAAGCACACCCCTTAGAAGAACTAATCATGTGGGCTACAAGCATTGGTTATGGAACTAAAATAAACATGTTCCCTCTAATTAAGGCCCTTCTCGCTTCCCATTCTCTTCTCCTTCATTTTGTCAG
Source organism: Gnetum montanum (assembly GCA_015680685.1). Taxonomy (NCBI): domain Eukaryota; kingdom Viridiplantae; phylum Streptophyta; class Gnetopsida; order Gnetales; family Gnetaceae; genus Gnetum; species Gnetum montanum. Next base: position 353,942 of record MNCI01006679.1, on the reverse strand, counting down.
AATGGTGGTGGCTCTTTGAGAGATGCATTCTTGTTATTCAAATGGATGGATTGTCCGAATGCATTAATGCGAAGTCATTGGATGTGGTTTGTTTGAGGTCGGACTTGGAATGTGATCTACTAAGTCACGTTAATCATTAACTACACAAGGGGCCATACATCACCTTTTTCTTAAGATTCCATTCCATTCTCTTCTCTCCATCATCCTTCCTGCATTGTTCACCTCATTGCCTGTTGTATCATTAGTGTATATCTTGGTGGATGCATCGTTTTATTTTTGGTAAATTATTGTGGTTAAGATTTTAACTCTTGTTCCAAATGACATTCCTAGAGCCTATGGACTCTTCGAATGTGAGTTTGTTAGGGCATTAAGGGCATGAACCTGCTTTGGGGAGGACCCACTGGCATTCCTATTTGGTGCATTCGTTAAATTTTTTTCCTTAGCATTTTTGCAATCAATTCTATCTTGTTCATTTCCATCTTGACATCCATTTTATCGACGTCACAGTTGTTTCTTTTTCTCCATCTTCCTTGCTCCTTTTCTTTCTCCATTCTATCGCTACCAGAGGTTCGCTCTTAGTCATGGGCATCCTAACCCAATTTTTTTGATTTTTTCCTAACCCCTACACCTTCGGTAACCACTATTATATATCACCAGATCTGCATCAACCATACCACAACTAGCCAATGGAACTTTTTACTGAAGCAAGGTATCAACTACATTGTGATTCATTTACCCTTTCTAATATAAAAACTGTGTTATGTGTGTAGATGGAAATCATGCAACAATGGATTGGATCTAGATGGAACACTTGGAATGGATCGTGCTAAAGCNACAATAAATAATGATAAATAAAGTCCTATTTAGCCTATTCCAGGCATTGCAAGGTTTATCCAAAAGGTCATCTTTATTTTTGTACACAAACTTGTGTTCAGGCACACTATTTGCTCGAATAAAGATCCGTTCACTTTGGACCTTCTACTGTGGCCACATGGAAATTATTCTATCTCTGAAGGGAAAAAATGCCATATTTTTGCTAAGAGTCTAGATCTAGATGAAGAAACAAGGGAGAGCCTCCTCTTATTTATAGACTTGGCGGCACACCACGATATCGCATACGTGATATCACAGGGGACGACATGATATCGTGGGGGATGCGATATTGTGGTGGACACAATATCATGGCCCATGTGATATCATNGACTCTTAGCAAAAATATGGCATTTTTTCCCTTCAGAGATAGAATAATTTCCATGTGGCCACAGTAGAAGGTCCAAAGTGAACGGATCTTTATTCGAGCAAATAGTGTGCCTGAACACAAGTTTGTGTACAAAAATAAAGATGACCTTTTGGATAAACCTTGCAATGCCTGGAATAGGCTAAATAGGACTTTATTTATCATTATTTATTGTTCATCATTTAAATTCTTTATTAGTTGATTAAATCTCTCTCACCACTTCTCCCATAGTTAAGTGCATTCAGTACGACCTCTTCGAGCACGTGTGTTATGCTTGGTAATCCTAGTAATGACTAGCGTTTGGCAACCAAGGTTGCATTGGTTTAGGGTATGAATGGTAGGTGGGAATGGATGCTGATGCTAGGTTAATTAAGGCTTAGTTAGTTAGTTAAATTTAGTTAATTAGTCTCTGCATCCTTTACCTCATTAGCATAGGAGATAAAACATAAAAACTATAAAAATCACATACCTCAGACTTACTTAACCATACAACCATGACAAATAAAAGTTTGGGAAGACAATGAATGATTAACCTTAGGTGTTCCATAAGGCGTATAGGCACTTAGTTTGCGAAGTTCAACCAGATCACACATGTAATGCTCGTATTCATATGGTTGAGTGTAGGGGTACCTCACCACTCATCAATTTGTGTGTGCTAAGTATTTTTAGATAGTAAGATCATACAAGGCCATTGAACATATATAATTTCTAATACTTAGAAAATAATAATAATAATTAATTTAAGATACATTACATAAGAACAAACTAAGATATCTTCTTCTCATATGGCTAATTCACCACTTGCTAATGATTCTAACTAACAACATGATACAGCTATAAAAAATACTAATGAGATACTTAAGAACTGAAAGTTTCTATGTACATCCAAATCCTTATTATCCAAAATTCACTTTCAACCTTCATCATGATGAATAGATATGCTGAAAAAACTTGAAGGGCAACATTGTATTATTCCCTAATCATTCTATTTCTTCAATGTTCATGGTAGCTTTCATGAAAAGAGGGATTAAACCAACAGTCCTAGATTACCAAATGAAGAAGCACCTCTACAATGACTATGAACCAATGGAGGTTCAACTTTGAAAAGATCTTGATCTTACTAATTTCACAATCAATGGAGGTTCAACTTGCAAGTACACCATGAAGCCTCTAAGGACAAAAATATCTTGATCTTACTAATTTCACAATCAGAGAAGGAGGATCCAAAACTTTCATTAGGGAAACTATAGTGTCAAGGTGCTCCTACCTTTAGTATGGATAACATAACATATTAATGGTTCCATTAAATCTTTGCAAGTAACCAAGATAAGGGATCAACTAATCCTAGAACTATGGGAACCTTAAGACCAAGGTTTTCTAGTTGTTCAGCAAAAGAATAATCAAGAGAACAAAGAAGGAAGGCAAGCTAGCACAACTCTTCTAGTGATCCACCATCATTGTTAGACTCTAAGAAGGAAAAACATACCTAAGACTAAAGGAGAAATGATTGTGATGCAAATGAAGATGATAGAAGGCCCCATCATGGAGATGAGATGAGAGATCATGAACAATAGTAAGAAGAGAAGGGGCATCATCAAGAAAGATGGAATGACAAATCATATCATAGAAGGCATGACCATGGTAGGGGCCACCATGAATATGGTGACTATGCTAATTCACTTCTTGCCATAATAAGCATGGTAAAAATCTTGGAAATAATTCATATTCTCAACAAGCATCAAAAGGATAGCTAAATTAAACAACTTGATATGAATAACATTCCTAAGTTTGAAGGAGGATACAATGCTATTTCACAACATCATTTGCAAGCCTTCCATGATGCCTGTGCCTTGTAGAATACTGGGAATAAGTGATAAAAACTCAAACTATTTCCCAAAATACTCATCAAATAAGCTAAGAAGTGATATAGGTCTTTGGAGTTAGAATCTATTTGTAGATGTAGTACAATGTTATAGTTATTCAATGATAAATATCAAACATACTCTAGGATGTCTAACTTGAGAAAATAAATCTAAGGGTGAAATAAAGGTAATCATGAATTCCTTGATGTATCCTTTAAAAGATATTACTCTCTTTTACACTAATTCACCATGATTTCTCCTAAATAAAATAGCTTCACCACATGATAAATGGATTGAGAAATAAAACAAAAGAGACTTTTGGGATTTATTCTCAAGGGACATTGTCAGAAATGAGGACCCATCATATCCAGAGGCTTATTAATCAAGTGGCTAAGGAAGAAGGAGAATTAAAAATATGAGAAATTGCAAAGGAGTACAATAGTGATCCCTTCATTCAAAAATGGTAGGTACATCTCTACAATTCTTAGAATGAAGCACCATTAAAAGAAGTGATACAAAGGAAAATATTTCCAATTTAGAAATCTATCATAAAGATATCAACTAAGGTGGAAAAACTATGGGGCTCCTTAGATGAGAAGTTCCAAGTCACTCTCAAAATTTTGGAGAAGAAAATGAATAAGGAGAACAAAGATAAGGAAAGAAGAAGAAAGAATGTAAGGAAGAATTACTATTAATAGAAAAATAAAGTTGTGGTAGTTGATGAGGTTGTAGATACTAAAATCAAAGAAGGATGTGACACTTGCCAATATGAACATCCCATGAAATGTTGTTCTATAATATCACACCTACAAGAATATAGAGTTTGTGCCTTGATTCCAAAATTTGTAAGAAGGAAACCACCCAAGAGATTTCCTTATCCACTAGGTAATCATTAGTAGTAGTTCTACCAGTAATAGTATTATCTAAGTGGGGTGCCACCTCAACCTCAAGATCATGATCATCAATGGAAAAATCCATAATCATGGGGAATGCTACCACCAAAGTAGCAATATCCTTATTGCCAATCAAACCATATGGATTTCACATCTAGAAACCTATATCTCCTAGTGGCTTTGCAAGCCATAATTATTTTTTCCATCACTACTTCCCCCTTAATATTATAAACCTACTACTCCATGACATGAGTCTCCTTCTACATACAATCATTATTATCCACCGTAACACTTTGCACTTCATAATTCCACTGCTTTACCACTTTCACTGTCTATGTAATGTCACACAAGTTGTGAACTTACATACGAATGACAATTTGAGTAATTCTAAGCATAAGTCTTGGGAAAATAATTTCTTCAAATCCAATAGATCACCTAACCCCCTACACGCATCTATGGCTACTAATTCGTCTCAAGCTGCTCCTAAGATAATCATCAATTTTCCTTCAAACCAAAGATCCCAAAATGTATATACTATCATGTTAACTCATGTATTCACACACTAGATAAAGTTAGGAAACCTATCTAGGAAAAGATCTAATACTAGAAGTTCTCTAATTTGTTTATAAATTACAAGAAATGATTCATACAAAGCTATACTAGTCTTAGCTTCTAGGGATTTCCTAAGAAATATATAAATCTTGGAACCTACCTTCACTTAGAAAATGTAATATTCTTGTTGATAAATCCATCACCATTCCTTTGGAATTGCTGAAGAATCTCATGACTACCATCTATGGATGGTCATATCCAGTAAACTTCCTAGTCATTCATGTAGAGAACTATAAAGGTGACTTCCTAATTATCATGGAAAGGGCTTGGCTAAGAACAACTAATGCCAAGCTAGGAATCAAAGACCTCTCCTTAAAAATATCCAAGAAAAATGAATTTGAAAAGGTCAAGAAGAAGAGGGTTTCATGCATCACATACAATGACATGGAGAAAATATGGGTTGTGGGTTGTAAATAGCACATCCATCATAACATGTAAGAAGTATGTCAAAATAAAAGATGTCCAAAGATGCCTATACACATAAACCACAAATAAGAGGGTACATAGTGGCTAAAAATAGATGGTAGCTCTAATTCAACACTATGTATGGAACTAGGAAAAATCCTCTCAAGTGCTTATATCAATAAGATGGATGAAATGAAGTAGATTCATAACTAATTCTTTAAAATAGAATATAGGAAAGAAGTAGAAATTTATTGGAAAGACTTGAAAATTCTTGATGTTTTAAGACAAGAGCCTTTGGAATTCAAATCTTTACTAGATACTCTAGAATATGTATTTCTTGATAATCATAGATTGGTAATTATCAATGCTAATATTACTAAGGAAAAAAAGGAAAATCTATTAAAGTTAGTAAAAAAAATCATCAACAACTTTTACTTGGTCATATCATGAATTAATAGGAATAGGTCCAAGCATATTTAGCATCAAATCTACACAAACTCTACTATTAAATCCAAGAGGTATCCACATAGGAGGATAAATTCAAAATTAAAGCAAGTTATAAAGAATGAAATTAAAAAGCTTAGCAAAGTAGGATTCATCTATCTATTATAGATAGTGAGTGGGTAATCTGACTTGCAATTGTTTCAAAGAAAGAGGAAAAATGAAGGTTCTATATAACCTTCACTATACTACACATGGCTACATTTAATAATCATTTTCCATTATCATTGGTGGACCAAGTATTGGATACAATTGTAGGGTATAGCTATTATAGTTTTCTAGATCGGTATAGTGAATATAAGAAAATAAAAATTTCTCTAAATGACTAGGAAAAAATAGCTTTCACAAGTCCTTAGGAGGACTTTTATATACAAGAAGATGTCCTTTAATCTTTGTAATGCCCCTATAACTTTCCAATACTTATTTCTAAGTATCTTCTAGCAACAAATTAGTAGTGTTATGGAAGTCTTCATGGATGACGTCTCCACCTATGGCACTAATTTTGAACAAGCACTAGACCTTTTTGACTAGTTACTAAAATGGTATATGGAAATAAACTTGTGGCTCAATTGGTAGAAAATCCACTTGATGATCCAAGATGGCATTGTTTTGAGGCATAGAATTTTAGGAAAAGGAATCAAGGTGTACCCTGAAAGATAAGGGTCATCCAACAAATAAATAGAAAATATGAAACTATCAAAGATGTAAGGTCATTACTTGGCCATATTGGTTACTATAGGCATTTAATTGAAAACTTATTTAAAATTGTTAAAGTATGGATGGAGCTCATCAAGAAGGATGTAGCCTTTGACTAGTTTAGCGAATGCAAATAGGCATTTCAACAAATGAAATATAAGCTAGTGGAAACATCCATCCTACACATTCTTGATTAATCCAAACCTTTTCACATCATGAAATATGCATCCAACTGTGCATTGGAAGTGGTACTAACACAAATGGATGATTAAAAACACTCATATTATGTCCATTATGAAAGCAAAAGCATTGTGAGTGTAAAACTTAATTACACCACCATGGAAAAATAGCTCATGATGATGATGTATGCTTTAGAATAATTTAGTCATTATGTTCTTGGATATCCAATTTTTGTGCATACTAATGATAGTGCAATTAACTTTGTTATGAACAAGCTAGTAGTAATACTTTATGTTATATAGTGATTGGTGATCTTATGAGAGTTTTATCTTACAACGGTGGATAGAAAAGAGATTAAGAATATCATTGTAGATCATTTGTATTGGTTAAGATGGGATGGAAATAATGAAAAATAGCCATCATCTTATCTATTTTAATATATACTTCTCTTTTTTAAGGCAACCAAAGTGCATGCACCATTGGTCATAAATTGGTATGATGAATTTCTCTCATATCTACTTATGCATGTGACTCCTAATAAATGGGTTCATATGAGAAAATAATAGTTTCTTTACCAGGTCAAATACTACATGGAGATTGAGGATAATGTTTACAAGGTTTATGTCAATGGCCTAGTATGATGGTATGTACTTGATATAGATCAACTAAGAATTCTCCAAGATAATCACAAGGACTCTTGTAGGAGTCATTATGCAGGAATAAGAATGGCTATAAAGATCATGATGACAAGATAGTTTTGGCCAAAAATCTTCAAGGATGCTAACCATTTCTCCTATTCTTATGAAAAGTATCAATAAGATGGGGGGATGACTACAAGAATGAAAGGGTTTCAATAGTGGAATTAACCATTGGAACTTTTTGACCTTTGGGGGATTGATTTTATGGGATCCATCACTTCCATGTCTAATGGGAATTCATATACTATTGTTGCTATTGAGTACTATACAAAGTGAGATAGAGCTATAGTCATTTTTTATTGTACTTATAGTACTGTAACTTATTTCTTTCAACAATAGTTGGTAAATAAGCTTGGTATGCCTAGAGTACTAATTTATGATAATGGAACATAATTCATAGATAATACCTTTTGTAATTTAATGTAACACTTATGAGTTTAGCATAAACTCATAACACCTTATCATCCTCAAGCCACTGGTCAAGTAAGCATAACTAATAGGAAGATCACTTAAATAATAACTTGAACCATCAATATATATAGAAAAGATTAAAGAACCAAACTCAATCATATCCTTCAGAAATATTTCTTAACATGGAAACTTCCTATATGCTACTCTCCCTATGAGTTAGTGTATAGAAAGTTACTTAAACTTCCAATTCAAACTAAACTCCATACACTCATAATTACCTATGAACTTGACTTAGACATTAACCTAGCACAAAAGAAATGACTCGTGACATTTAATGTGCTAGATGAAAACTAAAGAGTATCTCAAATGATGAAGGATTTGCACAAGGCATATAATAAAGAATGCCATGATGCACAAATAAGGAAAGCCACATTGAAATCAAGAGATAAGGTTCTCTATTACAATCACATGCATGTTCTGTAATGAACTAAATTCTATAATGAACTAAGTTCTAACATTATGGGAAGGACCTTATATCATACACTCAACTTTTACTTTTGGAGCTACGATAATTTACCATCTAACAAGCACTCAAAAGTACATGCTAGTCAACATTTAGAAACATAAACCCTTCATGCACTTGCAAGTAACTAGCCATAACACTAACACCTCTAATTAAGAACAAGCTTACTCTCCTTTCTGAACATCCTTCTTCTATCTTAGTCATGAGGGAGATATTCATATTATTCATGAGGGAGATATCCATATATAATAACATATTAACAAGAATGAAAGGGGAGTTTTCTTAATTTTTTGTTTTATGATGTTCTTTACATGTTTTTCACTTTTTTATATTTTACTAATTATTTTATATATTTTTATTTTATTGTTATTTTCTTATATTTTATATTTATTCTTACTTAAAATCTCTAATTTTGATCCATAGCTACAATGAATTTTGAAACTTTTTGAATGTAGCTATCAAGTTTATGATTTAATATTTATGCTAATCTTTTCTTTTGGTTACGCTCTCTACTAATAGTTGATTAGTTTTCTGTGGTACTAGGAAGTGAGTTCATGACATCCACTCATTTTCTCTATCTCATGTGGAGTCTTCATCATGGAAACATGGAGGTTCTTTCACATTAAAAATAAAAGTAACATATATTCTTATTATCCAACAAACTAGAAAAAGACCAAGTGGGAATGGAAAAGGATGTGACCTCAAGGGTATTTTTTGTATTCTTTTCTCAACTTCTTTATTAAGTTCTATGGCTTCTCATAGGTATATCGTCACTCCTACTATGGATTATAAAAGGAAGTATGTCTTTATAATATGTGATTTCTACTAAAAAATAGAATGAAAATTCAAAGCATAACTCTTCAATAATATTTTGGGCTATGGGCATTGGTTATGAGGCTGGAAAGACATGTTAACCATGCTTGAAGAAACCCCTCTATCTAAGGCCCTAGCTACCTTATTCTTTTCTTTTTTTTTCATCTTGGAGTGGTGGTTGTCCTTTGTGGTTGTTGTAGGCTCATGATAGTAAGATAGGGAAAAAGCATTAATGTGAGCTCACTATCATTCAAATGGACTTGGTATAGACTTGAAATAGACAAGTATCAAATCATCTTAATAATGAAATCCACTAATGATCTTGTTTGACTATGATGGAGATTTTTCCTCTACCATTTTCATACTTCATTTATCTCACCTCACTACCTCATGCCTTGCTAAAATAATAGTTTTTTATAGTTTTCACAACCCTAAGATAATCCCCCACTTAGATATGGTGTTTAACATAAATAACCATTCATCATTTAGGTTTCCTGTAGACTCCTTATGATGAGATTATGCAAGGGAATATTAGGAATAAGCTTACTTTTAGGAGGATCCAGTGCATATCTTTTGGTTTACTTAAAGTTCAACCCCTTACCATGGGCCTCATTGTGATCTTAATCATTCTTTTATTACTTATTCCACATGATAAAATTGCTTTAATTTTGTTAACCTTATCCTTAGTTGTGTTGTCTATCATTAATTCTATCTTTTAGGCTCCCATTAGGCTCTTGTTTCAACTCCAAATTGATTAAAAATTCCTTAGTATATTAACTTAAAAAATAGCTACAAATAGCTCTGCTAAAGTATCCTCGGTGATGCAGCAAAACTAGCTAACAAATTTCTACTGATGTGGTATAAAAATCTTGTAAATATGTGTGATACTTAGCTTATTTTCACATTTTCATGTAAATTCATAGGGAGATTTTATAAATTTTTAAAGCCCATAGCCTTCTAGAAGTCATAACTTAACAAAAATTTATTCTTTTTTACCCACAATTTAATCCTTGACCTACCAGAGTACACTTTCCATCATGGGAGCATGAAACACTATGTTTTTAAAGAAATTGTTTTTGGAAATTTTTGTAACATCTCATGAATAAGATATTAAAATAACATTAATGTAATAATCATAAGAGTTAATATTAATACTCAACCTATATTAATGGATAAATAAAATAATATCATACACATGCAATAACTAAATAATAACTTAATGCTAAAATTCCAACTTTTGACCAATACACATAACCTAATCAAACCAAGGAAGTTATTCAAATAAAATAAGATTATATCCAAATGACTAACCCTTGGTTATGTTTCTAATCATAGATGGTACCTAAATGAGAACCATAGGTGGGATGGCCATCATAGCTCAAGGAGAAATGACCACATGATGGAAGGGAACAACAATAATAACAACTGCAATAATAATCGAAATAGCAAGTAGCCAAGACCATTCATTATACTTGATTCTTGCATGAGGATCCCCAATAAATTTATCTCCTAGATTCCCATAGTAGAAACAAGGCAATTTGGAAAGGATGAGATCCCTAGATCATGATCAAATCTTGACATCATACTTGCAAAGGCCTATCTAGAAAGGGTCTATAACAAAGAAATTTAGAGCCTCATTCTTCAAGAACTAAATTTTGGATCTTTCTTAGAGCTTGCATAAGAAGAATTCAGAATGTAGATACAAGGATCTCTACTATGGCCCATTCTCTCCATTAGTGAGGAATGGTACATGGAAAAAATATCTCTTCTAAAACAACTAATAAGAGGATGCAATAGGTGAAATCAAAGACATCACCATCTCCTATTTGGTTAAATCAATAGTAGAAGCCCTCGATTTACCTAATGTCATGGCAAAGTTGGTAGAGATATCTACTCAAGCAGATGTAGAAGACAAAAAAGAGTTGATTTAACAGTGCTATAGGGTGGACCATAAGGAGTACGATGTCCTAACTAAGGTAGAGTGAGCATATTTCAAAATTAAAGGTTATCACCTCAATCCAATGATGAGGCCAAGAAAGATAACTACCATCTCCTCTAGGGCATGCATAGATCTAACTAGAAAGTTTCTAGTCAACATATCGTAGCTCATATTTCTTAAATAGAGAAGCATTGCAAGGAGAATGAGAAGAGTAGTAAGACACTAGCCTTTTCATGCCTCATCAAAAAAAATTTTAAAGAGAAGGGGTAGCATGCTACTCTAATGATGTGATTTGTAGAGCTCATACTACATTATGACAAGAAATGAGAAAAAAAAGTGCCTACCAAGGTTAAAAAGAAAGAGAAACCACTACAATTACCTCTTCCAACACTGGAGATAACTATTGGTGCCTACTTGGACCACTAATATTATTCTCTTCCTTGTGATAAAAATCACAAGGATGAAGGTTCTTTCAAGCTTGCATTTAGGTGTTTACTAGTCTCTAGAATATCAAGATCCAAATACCTTCAAATAAACTCAATGATTCTAGAGAAACTATGTGTTTTAAACTATCATTTAGTATAAACTTCATAATATTGCATGCTGAGAGTTAAATAGATAAAAGAAATTTTATCAAAAGATCCAACCATCTTTACTCCAATTTATAAGTGAACATAAATTCATGTTATATCAAGGCTATCAAGTCTATGTAGTCTATATTATATGCTACCTATACAATATAACCTTTCATCTAATGCTTAAATGAAATTCCACAAAATCTATTACCAATCTTCTCTAGAGTAAAATGTCCATAAGAAAACTGGAAATAGAGCAAGATTCAATGAAGTCTAGAAAAGTAAACTAGGAGAATTGCATAGAATATTAAACATTGAAATGAGATATTATTGACATGAGTAAACACTTTGGGAAAATAAAGCTATTCATATTAGTCAATAGTACCAAGAATTATTAAATCCTTTGACTCAAATAAGAAATTAAAAATGGGCTATTTTCAACACAAACAAGCTTTTTAAGAACTAAATCTATTTCAAAATAGTCCAAAAATGCCAAATATTGCTAAACCTCAATTTGTTCAAGTGATATAAATAATTCCAAGAATGATATGCTAGGCACAATACAATCTTTACCACTAGTTAAGCAACTATGATAAAGTAAGAGGACAAAAATAAGAATTATCTCATAAGATAGAAGTAAATTATTTGAATCAAATTTAAAATTATAATTCCATTGTACATAAAATTTCTCCTAGATTTTCCAGTATTCTCCCCCAAGCCTTCTCATATTTTTTTAACAAATTTACTCTAGGCTTTATATAGTAGCCTTTGGTAGTTATAATCAATTTAGAAATTAAACGCTAAAGTTGTCTCATGTCCTGTTCATATAATTATAGGGCATTAGATAACTATTCTACTAATAAATTCCCTTCATTCTTTGAATTTTCAAGTCCTTCAATTGGTAAATATCATGAGTTAAGAGATATTTTTATCAACCTATTTCATTGCATTTTAGTTCACATTCATTAAGCTTATTTAAAGCTTCTTTTCGTGCTCTTTTCTTCCACAAATGATTTAGTTATAGAATTTGTTATTTCTATTAAAGTAGATCCCATGCTACTTTGAATCCAATATTTTTCATCAATAACTTCATCCATAATCCCAATAACTATGATCTGCAAATTCAAATAATCATGTTTATATTGGTATGTAACAACTTTTTGCTAGCTCTCTAATTCCTACTCCTCTTTGTATTATTTTCTCAAATATAGCCTATTTATCTCATGATGGCTCTATCCTTTAATACTAGCTTCATGCTTTCTGCTCTAAGCATTGATGGTACTTCTACACTTTAGTGGTGGCCCTATGATACTCTTAGGTCTATTTTCTAGTTTTGTTTGTAGCTTTTATCTTTACATAGTATTTATGCTAATGTTAGCTATAGAACCATTTTTGAATCTTTGTATGAAGCTATTTTTGTTTACTATATTGAAGAGCTAAAATGGAAGAATGACCATAGGGCTTCTTCATAAATCTAATATTTAGTTCTATGTGCTACACCCTACTCTTCACTAAGCTGAATTAAAAATGGAATGCACACGTGTGTAAAATGTAAGCCTTTTTGGGCATAAGATGAGCTTTGATGTGGTGAAGTAGATTTGTGATTAGCTTTTAGATTCAATTTCATAGAACCACATTTTTATTCTATAAGCTTTTTCTTTATCTAGAAATTACGTGACTAATAGAATTATTTTTGATTCCATTTATAGATCTAAGTTTCACCTTCACAAACAAGTTCTACAAGCTAATGTAGAGGATTGTGAAATGGAAGAGCTTACTTTTATAATATAAATATAGCTCTACAAATCAAATCTATTGCAAAATTAACATGTTAGAAGTTGATGTGGCAAATGTAGACAAGGTAGATGTTCTATGAACCACATATACTTGAAATCTTTCTACAAGTCACATCATTACAAGTCATCTCAAAATGCTCAAATGATGTAGGCTACGATGATGTGACTTGTAGAATATATTTCAAATATATTCATAAAATAGAAATTTTTTTCTACAAAAAAGCTCTACAGGATGACATGGTAGAGCAAAAAAGTAAGCTTATTTATAAAGTTAGATTTTGGTTCTACGAACCCATTCTTTAAAAGAGTTGACATGGTAGAGATTGTTCTAATTTTTTTTATAGAGAAACATTTTACCTCTACAAGTGAAATCCTCTCTCCAGCACTAATGTGGTAGAGTGGATTTTTAGAGCTGATGTGTCAACATACTTTAACTAACACTTTTTGGATTTAGGTCAAGCTAGTTTTTCTTCAAACAATGGTTTCCCTTAGGACTCAACTATTTTTCTAATGCTAGGACTTTTCTAAGATAAATGTTTTTGTTAAGCCCTACAAATTAGTTAGATAATAGTCTTTGGTAAATAGAAAGAATGCTTACTAGGGCTAAATTGAGCTTATACAAGCTCTATCGCTTAGTTGTTCCACGTGATTATTGAATACAAATTGAAAACTGTAGCTTCATAAATAGGCTCCATTTATGGTTTTATCTCATGTAGCAAATATTAGTTTATCATGAGTAAATCAACTCTAGATGTTACATGAGCTCTATTGCATTGTAAAAATTTGAAATTCATTTTTGTACATGTTGTGACTAGAGAATTTGGTCACTAGAAAACTAAAGATCCCAATGTAGTAGCTTTAACCCTGGATCCTAAGGGCCTCCATGAAAAAGAAGTTTCAAGGTACCCTTGATAGTTTATAAGAACACCTAGGAACTTAAGGAGGGTCAAACGGCTTAACAAAAGTGAAAATGCAAATATAGACATGAAAAATAAATGCACTAAAATGAAAAAAAATAAAACTTGCACAAAATAGAATTGTAAACTTTATTTTGATAGAAATAAAGGAGTTTTAAGAAATGTGTATAATATGTGCTTGGACTAGCAAGGGGCTTACTTTGATGGGGGTTCAAAGTCCATTGAAATTACTGGCTCTAGATGCCATGGTTAGCTCCATGATTTGGAGGTTCTACAACTTCCAATGCTATCAAACTTTGGTGCACTTTGCAGTAGATCTACAACATTGGCGATGCAAGAGGATGATATGTATGAGGATTTCTTGGTAACTAAGAGGAGCAACACTGGGATTCTCAAGCCCAAAATGCTTAGGGTTGATACCAAATACTCACATTCTCAAAGGGGGCAAAATGGATTACCATGGCTACAAAGGTTCAATGTTGGGTGGATTAAAGAGGCTATGCATTTGCAAGATTGTAAGAGCTATTGAATGTAAAAGTATGCCTAAAAATGCATAAGTGTGAAACCTTTCTATGATGTTGGTACTTTATTTTATAGACTTTTGAACACAAATTTGGCTACAAATTCTACCTAATTGGTAATAGAATTTTGGCTACATGCAGGTTTTTTCAAGTGTGCAAATCTAGCTACGTTATATGTATGGTAAGTTTTGATACCCTCGTGGCATTAAAATCATTCCATTTACCAAAAATAGTAAATGGGAACTTCACCCATGCTAGCTCCTTCAACCCATGCTAGGCCTTCCAGCATAAACACTAGGATGTAGGATCAATGCTAGGGTTGGAGTAGTGCTAAATTTTGTGTTGTGTTGGAGCAATGTTAGGGGGAAGGTGAAACACTGGGGAAATGTAGTAGCAACACTAGAAAGGTAAGAGTCATACACCCCTTCCCCATGTTGGGCATGGATGATGTTATATCCCCCTAACACTATGTATAGGTAAGTCATACACCCTCCCTACCCATGTACCCCCTCCCCCCCGGCGCATGCTATGCACCCATAGGTGTTTCCAATGTAGTAAATGTTATATACACTCACAAAACCCACCAAAATGCCAATTTTGGTAGTCCAAAAGGCATTTTTAATCCCCCAAGCTCAAATATAGGCATAATATGACTTTTTTTACTTGGGGGTTGAGGCTTTAACCACTAATGAGGCATTTTCAATCACAATAGCTAAAGTATGCAAAATTGCATCTCTTGGATTACAATCTTCACATTTACAATGAAAGTTTAGCCTCAAGTTTCATGGGGTGAGGGTTACAAAGGTTACAATAGGTATTTTTAGTGGTGTTTCATTGATCCCTATTTGTTGGTGTCTAGAGGATTAACCCAAGAGACACTAACAAAGAATACAAAATACCAATACAAGTCCATCATCAACATTCCCTCTCCATGCTTGATTCAGTCATATCAAACCATGCCGAATAGTGCTTGTGATGATGGGATGATACAGGTTAAAGGCTATATTTCATGATAATGGAGTGATCACATTGGTTTACAAATAATTTCCAATGTTGACATCATGGTTACAGTTATGGTGATGACATGTTGAATGGTTAATTAGGTCTTTGTGCTTAATGTTTTTAAGATAATAGTTACTTGATAATGTTCTTGAGGAATAAATATCCTACTCCAATGATTTTTTGGCCACTAAAATCCTCCTTTTCTGTGTTTCATAGCCATTGATCTATCTTTTTATCTTTACTAATCCTTTGACTTCTTGGAGATTTACATTCCCTTTTTTGTGTGATGAAACCTTCATTAGCTTCTTTACCAAAGTAAGGTTTGATATGATTTTCCCACCGAATGAGATGTGTTGCATCTGATGGACTAGTAGGTGGAAAATCCAAAGGGATGTCATAAGAACATAATGCATGAGTGTTAGACATTGTTCAACATTGGTATTCAAGGTAAGAAATGTTATAAGTAGGCTATGGGATTGGGTTCAAGGAATGGTGATAGGAATGAGGTGAAACAAGAACCCTTGGTATGGTGGGATAAATTCACTAAATCTTGCACTTTAAGGTCACATGGTGACTTGTTGACATGATGATTTTTACCTTTGTAATGACTCTAGGATTCACCTTGCAAGCACAACTTTAAGATGATAAGAAAATAAGAAAAAGAAAACATGTTATTATAAAGTAACGCATAGGGATACATGAGATATCCAACAAACCATGTCACAATAGGTTACCATCATTATAGCATAGGGAATTAGTGCAACGTGCATCAAATTTACAAAATTTTGTAGTTCATTCATTGTGCCAAACAAGAAGAGAAAGATAGAGCATGTAGGCTCGCTTGTTTTATATCATCAAAGTTGTAAACATTGGTCATTTGTCATAACCTCTTAATGATGATAAATAACACTACAAGCAAACACATGATTGTTAGACATAATTAATGCTATGTGATGGATTTAATATTGCATTGTAAGAGTTTGATGAGGTCATGAGAAAGCTTAACTCCTAGTGAGGAACTTGGTCCTATGTGTTTTCTCCTTACCATTGTGGTCTTAGATGAGAACTTTGACTAAGGGACCCTCCACGATATTTATATCTTTAAGATCAATGGTCATTGAGATACGTCAAGGTGTTATGGCTATCTAGTGGAATGGTTTCATGCTTAAGGTTTGGGTACTTAAATTCAACTTAGTCAACATCATAGGAGGGGTTTATTTAGGCTTTACAGGTAGTTGAGTTTGCTTCGTCATTCTTCTAGGTTCATCCTACATGATAACATAAGTACATCAAGTGGTACCTGAGTAAAGATAAATAAATAATGTTAAAATACTATAAGATTATGCAAATACATACAACTTCAATTCCAAACAACATGCAAATGAGACTAACCAATGATATATGAGGTAGACATAGGCAAACAAAGGTTAAACAAAGGCTAAGTAAACATTAAGGCAAGATCAAAGTAAGTTGAATCATCAAATAAAACCATATATGATCAAATAAGGTCAAAAGTTTGATAGTTTAAGGCCTTAGTAGGCCATGGTGCCAGTTTTAGGCCTTAGTAGGCCATGGGCACATGGTGTCAACTAATGGTTAGGGAAGTTCAAACCCCATCATTCAACACCAATCAAAGGATAAACAAAGGTTAACAAAGGTTAGAAAAGAAAAGATAAAGTCAAAAGAGGTCAATGAGTGGTAACAAAGGTTAATAATTCATAAAAAAGTTGAAATAGATTGAAACATGACAAAACAAGGTTAAGTAAGTACCAATGGAATACATTTAGTAGAAAATTGTGAACTTTGGTTAAAAAGGGGCTAGGGTTTTCTGGTTTTATGAATTATAGGTTCATGGTTTAAGGCTATAAGGATGATAGGTTTGTTTGGATAGCTATTGAGGTTGTTTATGTCAAAAAAGCAAGGTTTTCCTGGTATCCACGTTGGACCCACATTGGCCAATGTCGATGGGATGGTTCCTAATGTGGATGGGATAGCTAGGTGTTTTCCTAGTATTTTTTTAAAGTGGTTTTTGACTCCCAATGGCTTTTGTGGTTAATTTAGTGGACTAGGGAAGGGAATAGGTGAATTCTAGTGTTAATTTCCACCTCTAAAAGCCCCCATTAAACCCTATAAGTGCCACCCATAATGGAGCCACATTGGCCAACATGGCCTCACCATGGACACCAATGAAAGTATGATTTTTAACATCTAGAGGGTTAAAACTAAGGTACCATGACATTCCCAAGCTAGTGCAAGGCCATAATAGTCAAAATTAACTATTATGGATGTCAAAATTATCAAAAAAGTATTCTTTAAGATTATACCCCCTAGAGCCATGTTTTCTAGCATGGATGGGATGGGTTCTTAGAATGAAATATCCAAATCAGGGCTATTATGAGGTCAAGTAAGGTTGATCTATAGTTGAAGATAGGTTTTAGCATTTGTGGGCTTCCATAGGCAAGTTGTGAGGCCATATTAGAGATGCTATTCTTGTAAAATGATTGTAGAGGCTTCACCCATGTTGGGGCTACATTGGCTAGTACAACTATAGTTTGGGCACTCTTGCCTTTTGGATTTGGGATGTTTTTAGAGGTATATTGACCAAGTTTTTAAGCTTCTAAGGCTGTAAATAGCGATTTATAAGATTTTAAATCAAAACTAGCTAAGTTTGAAGGCTATTCAAGGTAAGGTATCATTATACCCCCCCTAAGCCACATTGTGTATGATTGCTCTAGCATGAATGAGGGGGTCTAGTGGATTTCAAAGATTAAAACAAGGTCAAAACGTTGTCAAATCAAGGCTATGATATCCTAAGCTCTATCAGTATAGTGTTTTGGAATTTGGAAGTGTCAATCTATTGTCAAATGTTGTAAGCGAACTTACCCACACTAAATCCACACTACCGAGCATGCCTCAGGCCTTTCCTAGCATGGATACCCTTAAATATCATGTTTTTTCAAGTTTTGACAATACATCAACTATGCATGTGTTCTCCCAAGGTTTCTAGTATCAATGGCTAAGGTGTAGGATCAAAATGAATAGTTTAAAAGGCCTTTGGATGCCTATAGGAGTTATCCCACTTTGGAGCAACACTAGGTCACACTAGCCAACATGGGCCTAGCATGAGTGAACTAAGGGAGTTAACTTTTTATGAATTCTAACTAGTTTTGCTAGGTCTAATGGCTTCCAAGAGTGATAGTAGGGTTGTAGGCTTCGTATGGTGCAACCTGGAGTCATTTTGGTTCATCTATGATCCATTTGTGGGCTTCCATTGAGGCATCCATGTTGGGCCCATAGTAGTTAATGTCAGTGAGTGGGGTTCTTAGTGTGGAAGTCTTGGTGATCATGAAAAAAGGATCAATTTTAGCAAGTTTTGGTTGTCAAAGTCTCCGAGAAGGTTGGGGAGTCAACATATGTTAATTTTTAAGTTAATCTTAGAAATTTTTTATCATAACTCATTCATCCACATTGGGGCAATGTTGCCTAACATGGATGGGA
>MNCI01006679.1:290802-334858 GCA_015680685.1 Gnetum montanum | reverse complement strand
CCCATCATGACTTCACTTTGACTCATAGTTTTGGCCACTTTTGATTAGATTTGTTAGGGTTTTAGAGCTGTTGGGAATTATAGGATTTAATGGCCAAGATTTGGCCTTAAAATTAACATATTTGAAGGCTTCTTGGTGTTTTCTAAAGTAATGCCCCCATAAGCCATGTTGGACAACATGGCCCTAGCATGGATGAAAAATGAAAAGAAAACTTTTGCTATTTTTGACTAATTTTAGCACATCTAGTTGTTTTAGGAGGCTTCAATATAGTTGTGCAATCACAAAGATAGGTTTCATGGCTATTTTTGGTTAACAATGGGTTTTAGGGTCTATCCCAAAAGTACCCATACTAGGTAATGTGGATGGGGGTTCTCTAATGTGTTTAAGTTTTCATGTATGAATATTGACTCAATTTTTGGTAACTATTGACTACTGGAGATTAAGAAGGGATATTAAGGCTACTATAGTGAATTTTATGGTCATTTGAAGAAGAAAAGAGATTTTATGGCTTACTCTAGGGTGCCCATAGTAGGTAGCATGTGTGGAGGGTTCACTAGCATGAGAAAGATGGATGATGTAAAATTAGACTTGTTTCTTATCAAATTTTGGACATTAGAGGCTAACAATATGTGTTAGAGTCAAGATATGGTAACTAGGTGGTCACTTTTTTAAGTTTTAAGGTTACACCTCATACATCCATGTTAAAGCCATGCTGGGAAGCTTGGATGGAGCCTCACCTTAGTGTTGCTCCACCAAATCTAGAAGTTTTAGGCACTTTTGACTTGGTTTGACAAGGTTTATGAGCTACCTGGGATGAGTGGAAGGGTTTGAGGCCATGTGGATCCACCTTGAAGTTAAATTATGGATTAATAGACACCAGAGAGTGGGTATGGATGTTATACCCCCCTGGGAAATGATAACCAATGTGGATGAGGCCTAGCCTAGCATGGTTTCCTAAAGTGGTAAGTTGCATAGAAGTTTTACCCCTTTCCAGGTTTTTCTATATCAATTATAGCTACCAAAAATGGCAAGGGTGGTAAGGTTCTATGATCATGGAGGATATGAGGCTAGAATCCATGCTGGATCCATGCATCCTAGCATGGATGAGAAAGGGATAAGGTTATAACATCATTGTATGACTTCCAAGGAATCCAAACCTCATCATGGAGGAGGTTCTTAACCTTAAAATACATCTTACATGGGAGGCTCTTGGTGGGTCCCATCCCAAAATTTAAAATTTTGAATTTTGATGCTAACTCCCATCATCCTAGTGTTGGTTATACTTTCCTTCCTTTGCACTTCCAATGCACCATGAGTTTTAGTGCTCAAAATTGACAAAATGGGCAAGTAAGAGGGCACCTAGGTTTAGATCTAGTTTTTATGCACAATTTTGATAAGAAACTAAACAAAACTCTCATTTTCTCCCACAACACATTTCCTAGAGATCTTGTAGAGATTTTTCTTCCAAAACTTCTCATCCTTTAGGATGGTTGCTTCAAGCTCTCTTCCTTGGTAGTGTTACTACAAAGAACTTCAAGAGTTCTCAAGTTTCGTTAGTGTTGGAGCTAATCATTATGAAGAGAAAGGGAAGAAGTAGCAAAAACCCAATGTCTACGTTTTTTTTATCTAGGCTATTGTGTTTGATAGGATTAAATTTTGGCAAAATACTACCCCCTATTTTGGTGTTTTCTATGAGGTTTCAAGGTCACTTGATCATTTAGATCTTAATTTATGGAAATTTTAAATTAGGTCTTAGCAATTTTCCTATGTTTTTTATCATTTTTGGCATAAAATAAACCCTTCTTGAAATTTTTTTATTAAGAAAACAAATATGATTTGTTAAAATTTAATGTTTTGGGTTTTTAGAGTTATGTTTTAGATTTTTGTGATTATAAGGTTGTAATGTTGCTAAATTGTTCTTATGTTTTTTGTTTTGTTACTCTTATAGACAAGTTATAAGACATGGAAGCCCAAGCTACGGTAGTAATAGAGGAGTAGAAGAATGCAGAGGAGGCCCTCCTATAGTAACAAGAGGAGGGGTTGGCCAACATGACATTGGATTACTTGGATGCCCTATTTGGTGAGCCATTGTCAAGTGAACCTTCCATCATCATCCCAGAGGAGGATGAGCTAGGTATGCCTATGTCTTAGTGCTAATTGCTATTGTTTATGGTTTAAACTTAGGTTTTTGTTCTAACCATTGGATGATTATTATGCTTGTTATAGTTCCTGAGCCATAGATAGCCTCTACTCCTATATTTCGTGTGAAACCATGGGTGGAGGTTCCAGATAAGATGGAATTTATGCATGAAGTGGCTAAATACATCATCAACTAGTTGCAACAAGTTTCTCTAGAGATTAATACAAACTTTGTTTTATGGTTTCATTGCTATTTGATTCCTAGATGTATATTTGGTTATAGGTTTTTTGCTTATGGCTATCTATGTCATATGTTGTGTTTATGGTCATATATTTTTAGTTGAATTTCTTATAGTGCCTTCAGTTATCTAGGACCCTAGCCCTAACATGGAGTTTGACTTCTTACCTCAACTCCCTCCTGAGGTTTAAAGAGCAACACAAAAGTTATACAAAACTACCACTAATATTGTAGTTTCATGTGCAAAAGCTTCAGAGAAATTTCAAAGGTCCAATGAATCCCTATGGGAGCAAGTTGTGATCCTAAAGAAGAGAATAAGAGGTAAGCCTAGACAATCACTAATCTTCAAGATTATAAGGCCTTTGTGGAAGCCTGCATGGGTAACATGGAGAAATTATGAACCAAAGAGATCACCTGGACCCACTATTGGAGCATCATACATGACAAGGTTGACCTTTCTACGAAGATTGTGAACTAGCAAATGTAGACGAACCTCATCTTCTAAGAAATTAAGGACTAAAAAACTATTGTACTTGGGTCCTAAAGTGGGACCAAGCACAAAAAGACCATAAAAGAAAATACAAGTTTGATTGGGAAGCATATCTCAAGTATCTTGAGGAGACAATTGAACAATGTAAGATGGAGTTGTTCATCCAAGGGATTCATGCTGAAAGTGCTTACAAGATATTTGAAAAAACTCTCATAGTAGTTAAATCTCCTACTCCTTAGGTCTCTATAGCTATAGATGAGGTTTCTACAACTACTGTGTCATGGAAGCTATCCACATGTACAAACAAAAATGTGAGAAACATTCACATAAGCATTAATCTTGGGGATGTGGATTGGGTTCACATGATAGAAGACTAGATCCTTCAACTCTTGGAGGTTGGTCTTCCACATCTTTCCTTAGAGTTTATCAAGCCAAATTCACCACAAGTTTGCTTATATTTTTTTGATGTTTCTTTATCATTTCAATTTTGGTTTAAGTTATAGGCTTGTCTTTGTTATGAAATGGTTAGTGATTAGCTTTATGTGGTTATGTTTTAGGCATCAGGAGACATTTGTAGCCATAGTGGCAAGGGTAGAGATTACCCACCACCTCCTCATCCAGATGCCCCTTAGCATTCTCTAGTTGCCCATTTTTAGTCATTTTCATTGATGGCTATATGATGTTTTATTATCATTGGTGTTGATGCCTAGTGTTAGCTAAGACTTTGGTTGTAAAAATTTTCATGGTTATTATTTATTTTTTGAACATTTTATCATAATATGTGGCTATGGTTACTTATGTTATAAAATTTTTAAATTTTAAGTTTTGGCTTCAGTTTTGATGATATTGTTCTAATGTTATGGTCTTATTATGTCTTTAAGATTTTACAATTTTAATGTTATAAACTTTGTAAATGGCTACATTGGTTGTCTTAGTTATAATGTTGTAAAATGTTGAAGTGGTTAAACAATAAGGTTGTAGGTGTAGTGACCAAAAACATTGGTGGTTGGAACACGGAGAGATCACTGGGCATACAGCCTAACCCCAAATCCGTGTGAGGGCCATGCTGAATGTAGATGGATGTGGAGTACCCTAAATGGTCTGGTCGATTAGATAGGGAGTTAAGCGGTGTACAATAACCTTTTGCAAACATTGGTTTTAAGGTTGTTATATGCACATTGAGCGATAAGTGATGAACATAAATTGATTGAAAATAATGCAAAACATAAAAATAAAAATAAAAAAATGAAACAAGTTTAGGTAAGGAAATGCGCCACCCCAAGATCGAGGATCTGATCTTTGCTAAAATGAAGGATATGTACAATAGATGGCAGTGGGAATAAGCATNAAAAAAAAAAAGAAAAAGCCAACCGCCAGACAAGTAATTTCCAAAAGCCAACAATGCTAAAAGTTGATTGAATGATCCAAGCCAACCTTGCTAGAATGCTTCCAAAAGCCAACCCTTTGAACATTGTTCACTGGGGTATTTATAGAGTTTAATGTGGAAGAGAAATGTGGTTTGAGTGCCATGTGTCCTGAGTCCCACAAAGTGTAGATGTGATTTTGCCATGCTACTATGCAATGTTGAAAACTACTATACTATGACCATACCATTCGTGCCACATGTGCTAAATTCTAGTGAGTTGCTATATTTTTTGCAAAGAAAATTGCCAATTACTAAATGCAAAGTGGAGCCTATGCTCTAGGACTATGTCTTCCCTACTCTTGCAAGTAGAGTTAAGCATAGGGACAACTTTGGGAATGGTTAGGGGGTGCAAAACATGGCAAACTTGATAACATTGCCTATTGGAGGGGTGTTGGGATGAGAATAACCATTGCTAACTAGTTCTATAGCTAACCGAAGATGTCTTAAGGCTGCTACGTGAGTGTTACATTGTTTATGCTCTCTAGCATATGTAGTGTAAATACCTGCATGCTATGTTGTGCTATGCTGCATAGTGTAGTTGCCGGTCCTAAATGAGATCTTGCCTATAAGCCAAAAATACCTATCTAAGGCCTGGTTAGGCAAGTGACTACAACCCTATCTAAGGTCTTGGGACCTGCTAAGTTCATCTTTGGGACACTATGGTGTTTTGAATCCTTGCTATGCTATGCTACACTCTGTAGCATAGCGTACCATAGTAGCCAACATGACATGCATCCTTGCCTAGTTTTGCAATGCTTTATAAAGAAATCATGCTTAGAGCTTGAGGGAAAATTGGGATAGCCATTCTTGGAGGCTGAAATTTGGCCAAGTGCAATCTTCTTGCTGAAACCTCTTAGTAGAGGGCCTTCATGTATTTTGCCCTTGCTATGCTATGCTACGCTACGTAGCGTAGTACAACATAACACCTAGCTTGGCTTGGATTTTGATTTAATCTTACAAATGTTTTGTTGCGAGATTTCAGTCATGTCCTATTGTGTCAACAAAGAAAACCTGTTCGTTGGTTGAAACCTGGGGAAATATGCCTAATCCATCAGAGCCATCTAAGTGGGAGCATTGCAAGAGTGTATCCTTGCTATGTTGTGCTATGCTATGCTATGCTGCATAGTGTAGCACAACATTGCACTTGAGTGAAAGGACCTCTGATAAAATTTTCCAAATTTTTGCTATGTCACTTTGCTCATGCATCAAGGATGAAGTGGGGTAGTGTCTTTGAAGGGCTAAGTTGTCATCAATGTGCATCTTCGGTACCTGTTTAGTCTTCTCGAGGCCTACTACGCTATGCAACGTAGCAGGTTTCTTTAGTTAGAAAACTTGCCAAACTATTTAGCTCATCCTGAACACTTTTGGAAATTCCTAACATGGTCTCTAGGTAGACCATCAACCTAGTCAAGTACCGAGCTAGGCAGGTTGGAGAGTTCAACAGACATGTCAACTAGGGTGATAGAAAACTTACCAAACTATACGGTCTACTTTCAGTGCCTACATTTTCTGGATGGCACATCGTGACGCTGCACTTGTGGAAATCCTTGCCCAAATTTCAAGACTCAGCTGAAGCATTAGGGTCCTGAAATTTTATGGTGTTTCAATGGTCCCTCTTTGTTGAAATCTAGAGGATCTGCCCAGAGATGTCAACAAAGAATACAAAAAACCATAAAAAATAAGACACTAACATCACTCTCCAATGGTTACTCAGATGTCGCATTGCTCTATTCTTGGGAGTATTGGGCTAGTTATGTAAGGAAAGGGGGCAAAGGATGGATATGGGGGAATAGGTTCGGGGAAGGAAAAGATGTAACATAGCATGATTCCTCATTGAAGTACTTGTGAGGAAGTCAGCATGCATGGGCATCTTTCTTTTGCTTCCTTTTTACCTCTTTTCAAAGTGCTTAGAGATGGTCATTTTGAAATAGCTGTGATGCCATTTATTTTGGGTAGTTGTCCCCCCATTTTTTGAGCCTCTTTTTTTTCTTGCTCTTTTGTATTCTTTTGTGCTTTTTCTTCTACTATTTAGCCACGTTCACTTGGAAAAAACCTTGTTGTTGAAAGGTAGGTGTTTCCTCCCCAAGATGAGTTATGTTACATCCCTGTGGGGCTTTGACCTGCCTGCAGATGCTTCCCATGAGGCAAGTTGTGTTACGCTCATCATGGACTTGGTGGTTGGGCATGTGGAAGGGGATATATGCATCAGGAAAGCTTGTAAAGGAGATGTTAAAAGTTGCAAGTATAAGGAACGAGGTCAAGTGGGTTGAGAGGGGGGGGGGGGGGGCAGGGGGGGCACTCCCAAGTAGCCAAGCTAGTCGAAGCGATCACTTTGGAAAAATGTAGTGTCTTGGATTCCATGGCAAGACGTATCTTTGAATGACACAACCTTGGCCTTTATCCTACAAACATAGTAGAGAGAAAACCAAAAGAAAAAATCATAAGGTGGAGTAAGGGCAAAGTCCTGCTTGCTTTAGACATCGCTAGAGTAGTGAGTATTATCGCTGAGGCATGCAATGTCCAAAGTAGGAAGGCCAATAGTGGTTCTAGTAGCAGCAAGCTAGAAAAGTTGGCACTAAAGAGGCTAGTAGTGGTGGCAATGCTAGTGCTTAGGATTCCTCACCCAAGGCCAACATCATGCAGTTCAACTGTAAGGTAAGAAGCCTAACAACTAAACATCTTTTAGGCTTGAATGATGGTGAGGGCTAGAGGGTAGCAACTTTGTGGCTGGGCAACAATAGTGTTGGAACTCCAGTAGTAGGTGCTGATGGCAAGAGCTACTGCTAGGATGAGTGGCGATGGTAGTGGTAGCTCCAAAAAGTTAGGAATATGTGAAACGACATCTCCAGAAGGTTAGTAAGATGCCAAGGGTGGTGATGCTGCATGTGTCCCAGAGGATGTTTCCTTAGCATCGTGAATTGCATTCTGGAACTGCAGCATCCCACCCTGTGTTGTCTAGAAAACTAAAATTTACACACTCTCTTATTTGTAGGGTTGTGAATGTGAGCTAGGCATTGCACTGCAAACCCAGTTTAGGGTCTTGGTAGACCATCAGATGTGCTGGTTTAAGGTCCCAGTAGACATTGAAGTGCTAGTTTAAGATCCTAGCAGACCACTATGCTAGTTTAACGTTGTAGTGGATGGTGGATGGCCAATTTAAGGTCATATCCAACCATGTTATGCGTGCTAGTTTTATGTCATAGCCCAAGGACATGCTATGCTAGTTTATAGTCATAGTGGACTTGCTATGCTAGTTTATAGTCATAGTAGACTATCTTTGCCAGCTTTACGTCATGCGAATGTATTTTGCCAATTTTACATCGTAGCAGATGATTTTTTTACCTTGCTCTATACCTGATGTAGTCCTTTGCATTAGACATAGTATGGCTTGAGATACAAGTGGTTGCTAAGCTTTGTGAACTCATTACCATCCATATCAGCTAGTTTGAAGGCCTTGTTCTCGTAGGATTTTGTGAAAATGAAAGGACCTTTCCAGTTGGTTGAGAATTTGTTTACATGCTCACGAATGGCTTTGAGAACTAGGTCTCCCTTCTTGATTGGTCATTGATGCAAATTACAGTAGTTATTTGGTCGTTGCTTGTTCTGGTACCATTCAATGCGATCAACTATTCGAGCATGCTCATCCTCCATGGAGTCAAGATCGATGATTCTTGACTCATTATGTTGAGCGTCATCTATAATGTTTAAGAGGATCATTTGGAGTGATGGAACCTGCAATTCAAGAGGTCACACTTCTTTATATCCATAAACAAGACTATAAGAAGTCTTACCTATAGTTGTTCTGCACATCGTGTTGTAAGCACAGAACATGTAGAGGATTTGCTCATGCCATCACCTTTTGCTACTGCGAAGCATCTTTTTTAGTAGGTTAATGATGGCCTTGTTTTTTGCTTCTGCCTGACTGTTTGGCTGTGGGTAGCATGGCAATGAAAAGGATTACTTGATGCCAAGATTATTACAAAAGGTTTTGGTTTTTGCGCTACTAAATTATGGCCCATTGTCTATCATTATAGTCATGGGAAGACAAAACCTTGTTACTATGTTATCCAAGATGAACTGACAAACCTATTGAGAGGTAGTATTTCTTAGGGGAATAGCCTCCACCCACTTTTTGAAGTATTTGATTGCAATGATTATGAAGCTATGTCCTATGGAAGACTTAGGTGTGATGGCTCCTATGATGTCTAGTCCTCATCATTGGAATGGCCATGTAATCTATGTAGGATGTAACTCAGTAGGTGATACGTGTATGAGATTTGCATGGCATTGACATACATCACATGTCCTAACTTTGGCAAGACAATCCCATTCAATGGAAGGCCAGTAGTACCCTAGGTGTCTAATCTTTGCTGCCATAGCCCTAGGTGCTATGTGTCCTCCACATAGTCCCTCATGGACTTCATTAACAATGTTTTTTGCTTCTTCCCCACCAATGCAACTTAGAAATATCCCATCAAAGGAACGTTTGTATAAGGTATTATCTCCTATAAGGACATATTTCCAAGTGCGTTTTCAGATTACATACTTTTGAGTGAACGTGAAGCCATGTGGGGGCTCGCTATGTTGAAGGTAAGCCTTAATGTTGGCATACCACTCTTGGATGTCTGTTGCATTGATAGATGCAATGTTTACCACTTGAGTAATAGGATCTATGCACTCTATTATCAAAGTAGGCAAAGTAGCAAACAAGTGCGATGGCACATTCAATGCTAACATGGCTAATGCATTAGCTATGGTGTTATCATTACGAGGTACATGTTGAATGTCCAATGTTGCAAATTGTTTTAGCAATCTCTTAGCTACATCGTAATAAGGTTGCAAGTGTGAAGCCTTGCAAGCATAGAATTTAGTGATTTGGTTGAAAACTAATTGCGAATCACCTCGAACTACCAAATGTTGAATCTTTAGCTCTTGGGCTGCTAAGAGGTCCCTAAGGAGTCCTTCATACTTAGCTACATTGTTTGTACAAAGGAACATAAAGTGATAAGAAAAGGGTCAAATTTCCTTAGAGGGAAATGTAATAACTGTGACGGTGCTTCCATCTCGTGTAGTTGAAGCATTGTCAAAATGTAAGCTTGCTTCAAAATTAGATGGTATAGAGTTTAGGCTATTGATGTGTTCATATGGGAATTTGGGTTCTATTATTGCTTGATCATCAATGAGTGAAGTTCTAAGTTGTGTGGCTATTTCTTGACCCTTTGTTGATGATTGAGTTATGGAATGGAAATTGAATTTCACCATTATTGCTTTCCATCGGGCTATCCTACTACTCGTGTACAAGTTTGTTGTAATAGCCCGAAGTATGTTGCTTTTGCATATAATGTTGACCTTGCTACGCAACAGGTAGTGTCTCCACTTTTTAAGCACAAATACTAGAGCAAGACAATATTTTTCTACCTTGTTGTACTTTGCCTCATAAGCTACCAGTGTGTGGCTTAAGTAGTAGACTGGGATTTCGGACCCATCATCTCTTTTTTGGCATAGCAATGCAGTAATAAATGTGTTCGAAGTGGCAAGGTAGATGTAGAAAGGCTTATCACTCTGTGGTGGGTAAAAGGTTGGGAGGTGCAAAAGCTCTTTCTTTAAGTTATCAAAGGTTTGTTGACATAGATCTGTCCACTTGAAGTTGATACCCTTTTTAAGTAGATGTTGCATGCGATGTAGCTTATCTGTCAACTTCAAGATAAACCTTTTGATAAACTATACTCTACCTTGCAACCTGCACAACTCTTTAAGGTTTGTAGGTGGTTCTAAGTTGATGATGGCCCTCACTTTATCAGGGTTCACTTGTAGCGACTGAAAACGTCGACTGTTCAAAAACATTGAGGGGTCGATGGCCATGTATAGTCTTAACCCCGTATCCGCCGGAGGGCTGTGCTGGATGGAATGGATACGAGGCATCCTAAATGGTCTGGTCGATCAGACAAGAACTTAGTTGGCATCTATATAACCTTTTGCAATATGTGATTTGAAAGCGGAAATGATAGCGCAAAGTAATTCTTAAATGTAAAAGAGACAGAAAACAGTGTAAAATGCAATAATAAGTAGGAAACAAAGTAAAATGCCATTAAAAATGCACTACTTTGAAGCTACAACATTTCTCTATCAAGGTGGATACAATTGGTTGCACAGCGCTGAGAACTGCAGAGATCCCGAGAGTAACCAAGACGTGTAGAGCAAGACGACTGTGCGCTTGAGCGTGGACTCAGGGGCCGACGATGTGAAAATTCTACCAAGGTGGTAGAATTGAACAGATGTAAATGCCAACTAAGAATGCTAACTATTTGCAATGTCAAACAGAAAGCTTACAATGCTCAAGGTTACAGTGCCAAAAGGTTGAAAAAAGGGCCTTTTCACCAGCCAGAAGTCTGAAAGTCAAAAAGTGCAAAAAAGTAAAATTCTTCAGCCAACCAGTAGTTCAAAAAGTCAAAAAAGAGATTTTTTGAACGTTTCTTGCTGGGGTATTTATATGATCAAGGTCATGTGAAAGGGACGGTTTGGATGCCACGTGCCTTGGGCCCATGTTGACTCGTCTACACTGCACGTGCCTACATGACCGTTTGACATGCATGACCATTGTCATTGCGAGCCTGCCATGCTATAATTATAAGCCTTCCACGCTGTAATTGCACCATCAGCATTTGGAGACGTGTGCCAACAATTCAATTAGGTGAAGTGCATTGATGTCACACAACCACCCATCATGCTTTACTGTGCATTGTAGCGTAGCATGTTTGGCGTAGCATGGCATCTTGTCATGTGTTTCGCTACATGTGTGTTGCATAGTTGCTACGTTGTACTACACTATATAGCATAGAAGTTGGCCTTAGTTGCAAAAAATTTGCCAATCTGTGAACTCTACATTTTGTACTGTGAAACTTGTGACTTGCTGATCCCGCCCTTTGAGTTTCCTTCTATCATTTTTGTAGAATTGCTATGCCTCACTGCACCATGTAGCTCAGCATAGCATAGCAACAAACATGGTCCGTTGCTTTCTGATGGAAAGAGACATTGCTGAAGGACTTGGAGTCAGGTGAGGGAACTAATTGTTTGGCTTTTTCTATGCTATGCTACGCTGCGTAGCATAGCGTAGCTCTTCATTCTTTAATTGTTTTCTGAAGCTTTCTATGCTACATAGTGAGGCATAGTGTAGCGTAGCAAACTTTGTGACTTAGAAAACCTGTCGAATTGGACAGTCTAAAAATCAGAGCATCCATCTCCTGAAGAACTACCATGATGCTACGTGAATTGTAAAGGCTTGGTGAAGCAAGCATGCCTTCGAATTTTGGGGTGTTTCATTGGTCCCTCTTTGTCGACGTTTGGAGAATGGGCTCGATAGACATTAACAAAGAATACGAAACACCACGCTAACATTGTTGTTCTGTGAATGCCTGGATGTTGCTTGGCTGTGCTTGAGAGTGTTGCATTGGAAGGGAAAGGCGAAGGAGGGAGGAAGGAGGCACAAGAGAAGAACAAATATGAGGTTTAGCCGAATCTCTCGTCGGAGTGCTCATGAGGGAGTCGTTTGCATTTTCATCTTTGCTTTCGCTAACCTTTGACCTCCCGTAGGATAGTTGTCTTTCCCAGGATCAGTTTTGTTACATCCGTGTAGGGTTTCAACTTGCCTATAGATGCTTCCCATGTGGTGAGCTGTGTTACATGAATCATGGAATTTGCACTTTGAAGCTTTCCATGCGGCGAGCTGTGTTAAGCACGCCATGGGATTCGCACTTTGAAGTAGCCAGGCTAGTCAAGGCACTCACTTCGTGACGCTGTAGCCTTTGCTACTCTGGCAAGACGTACCCTTGGCTAGTGAGGGCATAGGTCTTGCTAGCTGCAAACATTGTTGAAGCTGTTGGACATCATTGCTGGTGTACGATCTCCAACGTAGGAAGGCTAGTAGTGGCTTTGGTAACATTGGTGTTGCTATGAGTGCGAATGCTCTAGAATCCTTGCCAAGGGCATGCGTTCTTAATTCAGCTATGGGATCAGCTACCGCATAGCCAAACGCCATTGGTAGGGGAGGTTGGAGGATAACAATATTGTGGCTGGGCCATAATACTGCTGGAACTCCAACTATAGGCACTGATCGAGGAACTATCATCAGGGCAATGGGTCGTGGCGACGGTAGGTCCAAAGGGCTAGTGCGATGTTGTACGACATATCCAGAGGGTCAGCATAATGCCAAGGGTGGCAGCGTCATGTACATTCTAAATCATGTCCCCATTATGTCGTGAACTACAATCTGGAGCTACAAAGTCCCACCCATGCGTCAGTACTGCGCACGCTCGTTCGATGTATACTCAGCGCAGATGCACCCTAAGAATGTGAAGTGAACCCAATTTAAGGTCCTAGTAGACCGTGCGTTGGGTTAGGATCCCAGTAGACCACCATGCTGGTTTAAGGTCCCAGCAGATCGTGCTTGCTGGCTTAAGGTCCCAGCAAACCGTACATGCCAGTTTCATGTCATAGCAGACATGCCATGCCAATTTATAGTCATAACAGACTAGCTGTGCTAGTTTTACATCGTAGTGGATGGTTGTTGTCAATTTAACGTTCTAGTAGATGCTACTTCTTGTTGTTGCTAGTTTATCATCATAGCGGACGCTGCTATAGCCATGCCAGTTTAACGTTGTAGCGGACCTTCACTTTCCTGTGCTAGTTTCACATCATTTCAGACAATTGCCTACCTACTCCATGTGCTCAGACATAGTACGGCTTGAGGTATGAGTGATTCATCAGGTTGGCAAGCTCATTGCCGTCCATATCTACTAGCATGAAGGCTCCATTTCCAAAGGCTTTAGTGACCATGTAAGTGCCTTTCCAGCTGGCTGAGAATTTGCTCACGTGCTCACAAACAGCCTTGAGGATGAGGTCCCCCTTCTATACTGGGCGCCGATGCGGGTCTACATGGTGCTTTTGCTATTGCTTGCTTTGGTAGTGCTCTATGTACCTCAGTGTCTATGTGCGCTCCTTCTCTATTGAGTCGAGGTCGATGATTTGCAACTTGTTGTTTTGGGCTTCACTCATGACGTTAGATAGCATCATTTGGAGTGATGGTATCTGCAACTCAAGAGGCAATACAGCTTCAGATCCATAAACAAGGCTATAAGGAGTCTTACTTGTCGAAGTTCTGCATGTCATTTTGTCGGCCCATAGAATGTAAAGGATTTTCTCGTACCACCACCTCTTGCTATTGTTAAGCATCTACCTCAGCAAGTTGATGATGGACTTATTTGTAGCCTCCACCTATCCATTTTCCTATGGGTAATATGGGGCGGAGAATGATTGCTTGATGCCTAGATTGCTGCAAAAGGTTTTGGTTTCCATACTACTGAACTGTGGCCCATTGTTGGTCACAATAGTCATTGGAAGCCCAAATCTCGTTACGATGTTATCCAGGATGAAGTGGAAGATTTGCTGAGATGTCGTCTTCCTCAGGGGGATAGCCTCCACACACTTAGTAAAATACTCAGTGGCGGTGATAATGAAACTATGCCCTGTGAAGTACTTAGGTGTGATAGGCCCTATGAGGTCTAGTCTACATCATTGGAAGGGCCAGGTGATCTGTGTTGGGTGCAGGTCTGTGGGTGAGACATGTATGAGATTTGCGTATCTCTGGCACATGTCACACGTCCTAACATTGGATAGGCAGTCATGCTTCATGTGGGGCCAGTAGTACCCTAGGCATCTAATTTTCACAACCATATCCCTAGGTGCTATGTGTCCACCACATAATCCCTCATGCACTTCATTAACTACCTTCTACACCTACTTCCCACCCATGCATGCTAGCAATATCCCATTGTAGGAACATCGGCACAGGGCATCATTCCCCATGAGCACGTATTGCTAAGCACGATTACGGATTGCATCTCTCTGGGTAGATGTCAATCCACCTAGGGGTTTGCTATGTTGTAGGTAGGCTTTAATGTTGGCGTACCACTCCTGGGTATCTGTAGTGTTGATAGAGGCCATGTGTCCCACTTGAGTGATAGGCTCAGTACATTCGATAATCGAGGTTGACATACTTGCAATCGAATGTGGTGGAATGTTTAATGATAGGGTGGCTAAGGCATCTACCATGGTATTCTCATTACGTGGCATGTGTTGCACATCTGTGGTTGCAAATTACTTAAGCAGGATCTTTTCCAGATCACAATAAGGTTGTAGATGCGTAGCTTTGTAGGGATAGACCTTGGTGATTTAATTCACAACTAGTTGTGAATCACTGCAGATTGCTAGGTGTTGTATGCATAGTGCTTGGGAAGTTAAGAGGCCTCTGAGTAACCCCTCATACTCTGCCACATTGTTGGTGCAAGGGAATGTAAAATGATAAGTAGATGGATGCATTTTCCCAGAGGGGAACATGTTGACGGTAGCTGCACTACCTCCTCACATGGTCAAGGCACCATCGAAGTGTAAGGTAGCTTCAAGATGAGATGGGATGATGTTGATATTACTAACGTGTTTGTTTGGGAATTTTGGGTCTATGGTTGCCTGGTCATTGACGGGCGAGGCTATGAGTTGGGTCGCTATGGCTTGACCCTTCTTCAATGATTGACTTACATAGTGTAAATCGAACTTCGTGGTTATTGCCTTCCATCGGGCTATACGACTACTTTCGTATAGGTTGTTAGTGATAGCCCGGAGTATGTTGCTTTTGCAAATGATGTTAGTTGTACTGCGGAATAGGTAGTGCCTCGACTTTTTTAGTGCAAACACTAAGGTGAGAAAATTTCTCTCCACTTCGTTATATTTCTCCTCATGTGCTATTAGTGCATGGCTCAGATAATACGCTGGTATCTCATATCTGTCGTCTCATTTCTGACATAGCAGTGCCGCGATAGGTGCATCAAAGGTGGAAAGGTAGATGAAGAAGGATTTACCCCTCTATGGTAGATGCACAATTGGGAGGTGTAAAAGCTCCTTCTTTAGGTCGTCAAAGGCATGTTGACACTAGGTTGTCCATTCGAAGTTAACCCCTTTCTTTAGAAGATGTTGCATGGGGTGTAACTTGTCAATTAACCTTGCTATAAACCTTTGAATGAATTGCACCTTACCTTACAACCCACGTAACTCCTTAAGGTTTGTGGGAGGTTCCAGGTTGACAATGGTCTTAACTTTGTCAGGGTCCACCCATATT
Organism: Gnetum montanum; assembly: GCA_015680685.1. Classification (NCBI taxonomy): domain Eukaryota; kingdom Viridiplantae; phylum Streptophyta; class Gnetopsida; order Gnetales; family Gnetaceae; genus Gnetum; species Gnetum montanum. The sequence continues at coordinate 319,398 of MNCI01006679.1, read as the reverse complement.
CTAGCCTTTCATACTACGAACCCTAACATGCACCCAGTTTTCACCCTGAAGATGCACTTCTTAGGATTGAGGCATAAGTTGTGCATTTGATAGCACTTAAGGACTACCCCTAGATCACGTGGGTGATTAGCTACCTCTTTGGACTTGACTGCTATATCATCCATGTAGTCATTTAATATTTCTAGAATATAGTCGCTGAAAATGTAGGTCATGGCTCGCTGGTAGGTTGTTCCAACATTCTTAAGCCTGAAAGGCATCATGGTTTAGCAAAAGGTACCCCATGGGGTCATGAAGGTTGTTGTTAGCTAATGCTCTAGGTTAATGTGGATTTGGTTGTATCTGGAGAAACCATCCATGAAGGATAACAGAGCATGACCAGCCGTGGTGTCGATAAGTTGATCGATCTTTGGAAGTGGAAAATCGTCTTTGATCATTGCATTGTTCGCATCCTAGAAGTCTATATAGATTTGTATTCCTCCCACTTTCTTCAAAACCACAACAATGTTGGACACCCATTCTGAGTAGTCAACTGCACGGATGAAACCAACTTGGTATAGCTTGGTGATTAAATCCCTTATGGCTAGCACGATTTCAGGCTTAACTTTTTGAGCCTTCTGCTTGACTGCCTTCATCTGCATGTCTAGGACGATGTTGTGTTGTATCAGCCACGGATCTAGACCCGGCATGTCACTGTACAACCATGTGAAGACATTGATGTTGTCTTGTAAAATCTTGGCTATGCTTTCATATGTTTGTGCATCTAGAAGGGAGCCAAGTTTTAACATTTTTACCTCCCCCTTGGACGTGGTCATAGGCGTTTCAACGAGAGGATCCTTGGTTACACCCTCGACCTCTAAGTCTAGGGTTTGGACCAGGTGCTCGGGCCATTCAGGGGATGCATCTAAGGCTACTACAGTTCTAGCTATGGTTGACCCCCAGTTGATTAGGTCGAGGTTCAATTGTCTTGCAAGCTTGCCATGTGGTCCTGCTAACATTAAGGGCATGGAGAGATTGTGATGGATTTCCATATTTTTCTCAACCTACCAAAATGAGATGAAAGCCTAGTTAAGAGGCACCTGTTGGCAGTGATTTTGTATAATGAAAATTTGCAAAATAGCGATGAGATGCAACTAGCAAAGTATGATCATATAAAGATTAAAGGCTTGCCAGTTTAAGGTCATGGCAGACCACCAAGGCATAAGAGTGTGAAGCTTGTTAAAAAAAATGCAAACTACTTACATGAAAATGTGAAACTGCTAGAAATTACGAGACTGCCAATGTGAAAGTGTGAAACTACTAGTTTAACATCATTGCGGACTGTGAACATATAACAAGTCGAAACTGCTAGTTTAAGGTCTCTTTCGGAACTGTTAAAGGTGCAACTACACTAGGATTGCTAGTTTAAGGTCTTTTCAGACTAGTAATGCTATGATTGTTGAGGTTGCTAGTTTAAGGTCTTTTCAGACCTATAACAAAAACAAATATATTTTTTATTTTTGGGGAAAGAAAACAGTTTTTTTGAAGCATGTCAAGGTTTTAATGCCAATAGTGCTACGATGTCATGGAGAGCATGCTATGCTATACGATGCACTCCACATTAAACGGAGAGAGAGAGCAGCAAGTTTCCCTTTCTTACCATTGCGACGATAAATAGGGATTAAACCCTAGTAACCTTGCCATTCTAGATTACCGTAAGAGCGCAGAGCCCATATTCGGAGCACAAGGCGATTGCGGAGTGTGGAGCGATTTCTGCTAACAATGAGCAAGGAGATTTATTTTGCATAGTGAAGAGGGGGAATCTACAAGTAGGACGATGGCTCCTAAGAAGGAACACACTCAAATGGCACTCACAAAGGTCGAGGAGGTGAAGAAAACCCTAGGGTGCGTGACACAAGTGCACGTCGCATCATGGGAGGACACGCCATTGACCCGGTAGGCTACTATGCTTCCTCTATTTTTTCACGACTTTGTTACCATTCTTGTTTTCTGCTTTCATTGTGTATTCTAGTCTTAGTCATCTATGTTTTTTGTTATCATGTTATTTTGGCCTTTGCATCGCCGCTGTTGCCGTTTCGGCCATGGCGGATGCATAAACACTATGCCATCGGTGCATATAAGGTCACTTAAACCGTCACCACCATGGTTTTCATAACCGCAGGGGTTTAGACAATTTAAGTTACTTAGCTTTTGAATGGTGTAGTGTAGAATCCTTAGGAGAGCTCGGCCATGTGCGATGCAATAGTGTGACACATGTTTTGCTAAGGCATATTGTTAATCGCTCTATTAGGATTAATTGCTTTGTTGCCACGCTAGGCCATTTTTGCTATGCTAGCGCTTTTATGTTCTTGCCATGCTATGTGCAGGAAGAGGGTTATGCTAAGCTATATGCATGAGCTGCTAGGAATTGCTATGTTGCGTACGTATTGCACTTAGACATGATGCTAATGCTTGCTGGTTGTATTGTGCAGGATGGGGCTAAAGCCCATTCTGATCGTCTTGGAAATTACAGGGGTCTTGTGTCACATAAGCAGACCCATGGCCAATGCTCCTCCTCCCAGTATACATGTGGGGGAGCAGGGGTTATGGTTCAAGGAAGGAGCACAGGAGTTCCTGCAATACCTCCTCCAACACTTTAGTGTGATTGTTTGGTCATACTTGGAGGAGGAAGAGGCAGTTGTCATAACTAAAGCCATATTGCCAAGGGCAAGCCGGGGCATCCTGAGATTTCTAACAAATGGGGTAGTCATGAGATTTCTAACGGATGGGACAGTCATGATATTTCTAACGGATGGGGCATCCTGAGATTTCTAATGGATGAGGTAGTCATGAGTAGGCAGGGAGAAGGATCTAGTCAATGCCCAATAGGGTTGAGGTGTTTAGCCTGGATTTGGGATATGCCTGAATACAGCTACTACCATTCTTACAACACACTATTCATCGCACATCATATGGTAACGCGCTTCTAGAATCCACAAGGAACTATCTATTGTGTTGGCAGGTGGCTTTTTTATAACCTTGTTCCATTGTGTTGTGCGACACTTTCCATATTATCCAAATGCTAACAGTATGTTTTTGCTACCAGGTTCTACATCAATAAGGATGGGGTTCATGACTGACCGGGTCTTTTGACTAAGACATGGATACCATTGTCTACTATGCCCTGCGTGCAGGTGTGATTGGTCAATACGGGGGTGAATACCACTCCTACCAACACTTGTTCCCCATTCCCTACGATCAATGCAAGGGGTCTGGTTGGATGGATGAGGGGTGGGCAGAACCCTTTGAATCGACCACTGTTGAACAAGTTCTTATTAGTCTTTCATAGTTCCCATTACCGTACAGACCTAGTAGGCCAAACAGTAAGTGTTGGATGCTTAAGTGTCTTTGAAGTTTTTGAATTTTCTGCGTTTTTATGCTAAATGTTTTTTTTTTGCTAAAACTGTTGTAGGGGCAAAGAAGCCCCAAGAGGTAATGGTGGTAACCACCGAGACACAGGGAACGAATATCTACTTCAAGTATGGAGAAGTAGAGATGAGACAACGCTGGATAAATGGCATAGCCTTGGACTCCCTAGTCTAGAACATCCAAAAGGTTGGGCTTATGGATCTCTTCCTGGCCCCGAATCCAAACATCCCTGCTGCCGAGATGCTCTCCCTAGTCGACTCCTTTTCTAACAAGGCGAGCTACTTCCGCATGCGCGTACATGATGTACAGGTGGTCATTGAAATCAATGACTAGCTATTCATGGACCTCTTTGGTGTCCTTGCCAATGGTGTCCTCATAGGGTCAAAGTCCAAGATGGAGTTGATCCTTCAGAAGAAGGACATCCAAGAGTGGTTAGGGCTTGCCAAGGAGTGAAAGGGGCTCCCCATGGAGAATCTTAAAGGAGAACCCGCCAAGGGGGTTTACCCTATCTTTTGTGCTCATGCATTCCCCTAGCTGCTCTCCCAAGGGAAGGTCATGAGGATCGAGCAGGCATGGGTGATGCGCGAAGTTATGGAGAAGGGGGCCCATTACAACTGAGCCGGATTTCTATGTAAATGCTTGCAGATCAAAATCTTGGGGCTCCGTAAGAAAATGGAGTCCCATTTCAATATCCATTATGCTTTTTACATAGCCTTCCTAAAGAGATTTGCGGAGTTCCTAGTGGTTTAGGAGAATGGAGTCTGGGTCATGAGAAATCGCAACTAGATTTCCAGACCTTGGATCCGCTAGATCCTTCAAATCACCCAAGCCCAAGATCCCCCAGAGATAGTTGGGGAGTCATTCTCTATAACTACTAAGGATTGGGTGGCCCGCAACGTTTGTGGCTAGGATAGAATAGGAGAGACATCCCCCGTTGTAGACAGTAGCGTGTCACAGGGGGAACATCTCATAGCTAAGACTGCGGCCAACAAGTTGCGGCGAAAGAGGCCTCCTCTAGTTAAAGAAACCCTTCACATGGAGAAAGAGGAGGGATGGAGACTACAACTTAAATTACAGAGGACGCAACCCTCTATCTATAAACACTTTCGTTTAATGCCTACTTTGTTATTGTCTACTATGCTATGCTACGCTAGGCGGTGTAGCGTAGCATAGCACCTACCTTAGGCTAACTTGTCTTGAGCTAATGCAAACATGTTTCTTGACTACTAGAAGAAGAAGAGGAAGAAGAAGCAGGCAAAAAAGAGGTGTTGGCCCTTAAGATAGGGACAATGAATAAAGACATGGAGGCCCCAGTCTCAGAGAGAAGGACCCCAGTCAAAAGGAGGGGAGTTCTTGCCACTAAAGCAGGGGCTCTTGTTATTAGGGAGAATCATCCTACTGATGAAGAGGAGTCTCCCTTGAATAAAAAATATGCTAGTTTCTTAAAAGGAAAGGCACCAGCACATGAAGAAGAGGTTTGTAGGGACCCGGCAGGAACCTCTAGCCAAGCTACTGCCATCGTTTTGCATCAACAAGAAGGAAGACCGCAATCAAACGCTGGTGAGTTTGGCAATATGTCTACCTTGTTATAACTCATTTCAGCCATTTCTGACATATTTAGTTATGTGATAGGTGCTACTATTGATGCTACAGGACCTCCTTTGATTCACATGGAATCATGGGCTGAGATCCCTGACAAATTCGCATTCATGCAGGGGATCATCGATGACATGATCAGTCATCTTCAGAAGGTGGACCCTAACGTGGGTAAGTAGTAGTATTAGATGCTCTTGCATTGATATGCTACAATTCCTTGAGTTTTCTACTTTTGCTATGCTAATGCAACTGGTATGCTCTCTGTGTCATGGAAGCCTCTTGATTCAAATGGGACCTGGCACGACCTTTAAAAGTTGATGTCCTGTCTACACTCCCGCCTGAAGTGACCAAGGTGTCTCATCATGCATACGACGAGGCTTACAAATGTGCTTTGCACTTGGCATGCTCCCTATGAGAGTATAAGAATGCTAACAAGGACCTGTGGAAATGGGTCCAAAAAGATGAGGAAGAGAAGGCCAACCTGAGCACTGAGGTGCAGGATCTCAAGTCGAGGAATGAGTTCCTCATAGCTCGTGACACTAACAATGAGGACTAGTGCATGACTATGATAGACTACGCCAGGTTTTGGAAAATTACGTGTCAAAATGTTGAGGCCACCCGCAAAATAATAGAACAGTGGATGCAGATGGACTTGCTAGCCCAGAAGTGTCAATATTTGAAAGATTTCAATGCCAAAGTTTACAAATGGAGGCAGTCCTAGAAAAACCATAAACATATGTATAAACGGGAAAATGCCACCCATCGTAAACTGTATGAAGATGCTACTGTGGAGGCATTTACATATAAAGAATTCGTAAATTCCATCAATGCTTCTGAGGCCTATGCCAGGTTCAAAGAGCAGGTAAAGGTTACAGAATCTCCTGACTGAAAAGTGTGTACCATTTGAAATCATTGGTAAGAGGCTGGAATGAACAAACACCGAGAGATCTACGGATGAAATAGTAAGACCCTACCTTCACCCAAGGGCCTGCTGAAAAAAAAAGAAGGCAGAGTTCCTTGAATGGTCTGCACATGGATCAAACGAGGACTTCGCCAAACGTACGCAATCGTGGCACGTTGGGTTATATGTAAACGAATGCAGAAAAAGACTAAACGTAAACAAATGAAAACATTTAAACAATGAAAACAGAAAAATGTGAACAGAAAAAATAATGTAAATTGCACAAATCTGGGCAATAATGTAAACCATTTGTATTGATAAACAATTAAAATGTGCACCAGTCAGAACGCAATTGCGGATTGGTTGCAAGGTAGACGTTTAGCCCCGATGGATGAGAACGGATGCTGGGAAGATGTAGGTTTTGGATTGCAGGTGTACGGTGTCCAAGTCTGTATGCAGCCCCAGTGTGTGAGATTGATGCCCAAATTTCTTAAGTGTGTGAGATTCCGATTTTTCCCCTCCCCGATCTAGTGGAAAAATAAGAGATTTATACAATTTTAGGCGTGAGATTCAGATCTGGGAGATCAGTGGCTGCAGGGTAAGAAAACTTTGGATTGGGTGACAGGTGTGTGCGTTGACCAGATGCATAAAATGTTACAACGTACAACATGCAGCGTGACCAAGATCTCTTACGCTAATGTGTGTAATCCACAGCGTAAGAGCTTGATACGTTGAAAAAATGCAAAATGTACAAAGAATGTTAAAGTACAAGAGTGGATCTGGATGTTTGGCCTATGGATCTACAGATCTGTGCTATTTTTGCTCCGCCAAGGCCTCCAGCATGCATGGATCTGGCTCTGATGTGTGCACAGCCTGTTCTAGCGTCAGCGTCAGCGTCCAGCACTAGCTTCAGAGTCAGCGTCAGTGTTAGCGTCAACTTAAGCCTCAATGTCAATGTTAGCATCAATGTCAATATCAGTGTCAGCATCAACATCAATGTCAGCGTCAGCATCAACGTCGGTGTCAGCGTCAACATCAACGTCAGCGTCAGCGTTAGTGTTAGCGTCACTAACAGCATATGACATGAAAATAGTGCATTTTGAGCCCATTTCTGACCTGTGAGACTAGTTTTTAGAGTGGATATGCATGCTATGAGTCATGAGGGTTCTTTGTGCCAAATTTGGGCTGATTCAGATGTAGTTTTGGCTCTGTTTCGGGGCTCCAAAAATTGGTGATGCTGAGCCTTACGCTGAGCAGCATAAGAAAAGTAACCCCAGCGTCACCAAGCCAAAGTGGCACATTTAAGGCCCAAATCTTGATTTTATGGAGGCTGGTACCTACTGGGGACCTTGGTGAAGGTCATGGGGGGTTCCTATGCTTGATTTTAGCCTATTTTGGCTCAGTTTTGTGGCTCCAAAAGTTGGTGATGCTGAGCCTTACGCTGAAAAGCGTCTGAAAATGTAGCCAACTTATACTTAGCCAAAACCAATCATTTTGAGCATGAAACTTTTGATTCTGGATGTCGGAAGTTGGTGCAATCACCTATGGGCCTTGGGGAAACCTTTCTTGCTCCATTGCTCACTCCATTGTATGTCATTTCATGCCATTTTAGAGGCTCTCAAGTTTGGTCATGCTATAATCATGTTGGGCAACAACATGACTTAGCTTGATTCTTGTCTAAAAGTGTTAGGCCAAAATTTTGTGGTGTTTCATTGGCCCCTCTTTGTTGACACCTGGAGGAATCTACCTGAGAGGCATTGAGAAATAAGTACAAAACACCACGAGCAACTGGGTATCAAGCATTGTTCTTTGGCATTTGGCCAAATGTCATTGTACTGTGTTTAGAAGTACATGGGACCGGGAAATGGGGTTTTGAGGTGTATAGGGAGAAGGTTTGTAATTATAAGATCGGGGATTGATGAAGGGATGGTTTTATTTAACTGTGGGAAGATGAATGCTCTTGTGTGAACAGATCATGTTGGTCCTTGTCAATAGCTAGTATCTAGCGGACTTGGGACCAAGGCATGGGATGTGCGTCCTTTGGAGGAACGAGACTCTTGTATCCTACTTAAGAGGACTCATTGTCACAACCAAAGCCATGTGATGAGGTGGTGCATTCTTTGGAGAAACAGGATCCTTTTTTAGTGTTAAAGGGTACCCGTTGTCCAACAGCCAAAGCCACGCAATGGGATGCAACATGATTGTTTGAGACATGAGTGTTTTCTTCCAAGACAAGTACCTTCCTGCCTTGGGCTTGTATGGGAAGCGCCAAGAGTCTTGTGATGGATTTTGCCGTTTGATTTCTTGTTTTTTATCTTCCCTTTTTTTATCCTTTTTTTTATTTTTTATACTCATGCTCATGTGCTTGTATCTGTTTCATGTGTTGTGCTATGTGTTGCAACTGCTTTGAGAGTTACAGTGGGCAACCATGTGTTTAGAGTTTTGGGGTGATGGGAAGTGTAACTGAATAGGGTAGAGAGTACATGCTAGGGAATGAGAGACATTTGGGGAACTGGGAATGTACTTGTGAATGGTTTGATTAACCTAGTTACATGCATTAGGAACAATGTGGTACCTCATTGTTGTGATGAAGTGCATCCGTGTACGAACACCTCTGGGTGTCATCCTGCAAACACAACTCCAAGAAGACAAGAAAACCATGATTGAATAAGTTAGCTTAACACTTTAAACATGGATGCAACCGATGTGATGGAGACACCACATGCAATAGCAGGCAAACAAAATTGAGCAGCAGCAATGTTGTCAGAGTCCATGTGATGAATTCATGCAGCGGGTTGATGAAGACATGTCGTTTGATTACAGCAACAGATTCATAGGCCAGTGAAGAAGTTGCCAGTTTATAGTCTTGGTAGACTTTCGTGGATTAGTTTTACGTCATTACCCATTGGATGTTGCCAGTTTATCATCGTAGCGGACGATGCAATGCTAGTTTATAGTCATGGCGGACTATGGAGAGGCGAGCTAGTTTATAGTCTTAGTGGACTCTAGCAGATGAGAGCGTGGTAGTTTATTGTCATTCCAGATGATCTATGGTATCAGTTTAACATCATGATGTCAGGATGAGTCTGTGGTATCAATTTATCATCGTGATGCCAGGATGAATCTATGGTATTAGTTTACCATCATGATGCCAGCACGAATTGGTGGTATCAGTTTACCGTCATGATGCCAGGACAAATACATACCTTAGGATTTTTTTAGATGTAAAATGGTTTGAAGTACATGTGATTTTTTGGATGAGCAAGCTTGTTACCGTCCATATCGGCTATTTTGAACGCTCCATTTTCGTACACTTTGGTGACCAAGTAAGGCCCTTCCCAGTTGGCCGAGAATTTGTCCGAGTGTTCACGGACTACCTTAAGGACAAGGTCACCTTCCTTGATCAGGCGCTTGTAAATGTCATGTTGATGTCACCGACGTTGTTGTTACTGGTACCACTTGATTTGATCCAGTGTGCGTGTTCGCTCCTCCTCCACCGAGTCAAGGTCAACAATGCGTGAGTCACTGTTTTGACTTTAATCAAGGAGTCCAGAGAGTATGATCCACAATGAAGGTACCTGCAACTCCAAAGGTAAAACAGCTTCTGAACCATAGACAAGATTGTATGGTGTTTTAGCTGTGGATGTTTTGTCCGTCATTCGATATGCCCATAGCACGTAAACTAGCTGCTCGTGCCATCTTCTTTTGCTTTGATTAAGCATTTTCCTGAGCACCATGATGATCGTTTTGTTTGTGGATTCTACTTGACCGTTGCTCTGTGGATAGCATGGTGACAAAAATGAATGTTTGATGCCTAGGCTCTCACAAAAGGTTTTGGTTTCGACACTGCTAAACTGTGGACTGTTATCAGTGATTATAGTTATTGGAATGCCAAAATGAATCACAATGTTTTCAAGGATGAAGTCGCATACTTGTTTTGATGTGGTCTTCCTAAGAGGAATAGCTTCTACCCATTTTGTGAAATATTTGGTTGTGGTTATGATGAAGCTATGTCCTGCAGAAGATGGGGGAGTTATTGGTCCTATGATGTCTAACCCCCATTTCTAGAAAGGCCATGTGATTTGAGCTGTATGCAACTCGTTAGGTGGCACATGTATGAGATTATCGTGTTTTTGGTAGATGTTGCATGTTTTGACTTTAGAGAAACAGTCGTACTTCATGTGTGTCCAATAGTAGCCTAAATGTCTAATTTTGGTTGCCATTGCCTTGGGTGCTATGTGCCCTCTGCAAAGTCCTTCTTGAACCTGCTCCATGATGGTTTGGCCATTGATGCTACCAACGCACACTAACAAAATGCCCTCATAGGATCTACGGCATAACATGTCCCCTACTAGTGCATACTGCCGAGAGCATTTCCACACTATGTCGTTATGAGCATTGTTAGATGTTGAGGTGGTTCACCATGTAGAAGGTACTCCTTTATGTCATCGTACCATTCCATGGCGTGTGTTGTGCTAACGGATGTTACGGGTAATTCATCAGGAGTGTCAGTTATGGGCTTGGCACAACTCGTTATGGAACTAGGCAATGCATGAAACATGTTAGGTGAAATGTTTAGGGCTAGTTTTGTAAGTGCATCTGCGATGGTATTATCATTTCTGGAAACATGTCGCACATCTATGTTTGTGAATTGTTTCAGCAGATGTTTTGCCAAGTCACAGTATGGTTGTAAATGTAAAGCTTTACATGCATATACATCTATGACCTGATTGATGACTAACTGTGAGTCGCCTCTAACTACGAGCCGTGTGGTTTCTGAAGTTAGTGTTGCCATGAGACCTCTAAGAAGACCTTCGTACTCTGCCACGTTGTTAGTACAAGGAAAGATTAAACGATAAGCAAAGGGTTGGATCTCCCCAAAGGGATACATGATGACTGCTGTAGCACTTCCTCCTCAGGAGGTCGATGCTCCATCAAAGTTTAAGATTGCATCGTAGTTATCAGGTACTGTGTCTATTGTGTTTACGTTCTCATCGGGAAACTCTGGGTTGATCACTGCTTGATCTTGCATCGGCGATGCAGTCATTTGATTGACTATAGCTTGTCCTTTAATTGATGATTGAGCTATGTAGTACAGGTCAAACTTAGCAATCATCAATTTCCATCTAGCTATCTTGCTTGATTTATATATGTTATTTGTGATAGCTTTGAGCACGTTGTCTTTACAGATGATATTAACTTGGTTACGAAAGAGATAATGTCGCCACTTCTTTAAAGAGAAGATAAGGGCAAGGCATGACCTCTCCACATCGTTGTAATNTGTCGCCACTTCTTTAAAGAGAAGATAAGGGCAAGGCATGACCTCTCCACATCGTTGTAATTTTTTTCGTAGGCTACTAATGCATGGCTCAAGTAGTAAATAGGGATTTCAATTCCATCATCGCGTTTCTGACAAAGCATAGATGTGATAGATGATTCGGATGTTTCAAGGTAGATGTAAAATGGTTTATTGTTCTGTGGTGGATAAACTGTCGGTAGTTGAGCTAGTGCCATTTTAATGTTGTCAAAGGCTTCTTGGCACTGTGGAGTCCATTCATAATGGACATTCTTGCATAATAAGTGCTACATAGGTGTCAACTTGTCTGTCAATTTTTCAATAAAGCATGTAATAAACTGTAATCTACCTTGTAGACCGTGAAGTTCAATAAGGTTACTAGGTGGTTTCAAATTTTTTATTGCCTTAACCTTATCTAGATCTACTCGTATCCCTGTCTCAAATACAACGAATCCAAGCATTTTGCCTGTTTTGACCCCAAAGACACATTTCTTTGGGTTGAGTCTAAGCTCGTATTTTACACAATGTTTCAGTACCAAGTCTAGGTCTTGTACATGTTGCTCAGTTGTTTTTGACTTGACCACAATGTCATCTATGTAGTCATTGAGCGAGTTGAATATGTAATCACTAAAGATGAATGTCATTGCTCTTTGATACGTAGCTCCAGTGTTCTTGAGACTGAATGGCATCATTGTATAGCAAAATACCCCATGGTGTCATAAAGGTTGTCCTGAGTTGATGTTCGGGATTGATCCTAATCTGGTTGTATCCTGAAAACCATCCATAAAGGATAACAATGCATGTCCAGTGGTTGAATCAACAAGTTGATCGATGTTAGGTAGCGGGAAGTCATCTTTTATGGTTGCAACATTGAGGTCACGAAAGTTAATACATAGATGAATGCTCCCATTTTTCTTTGGGACTATAACCATGTTGGATACCCAATCAGCGTAGTACATAGCTCGAATGAAGACAACTTGATAAAGCTTCGTGATCTCACTGCGAACTACCAACGCTACTTTAGGCTTGACCTTGCACACCTTTTGTTTTACTGGTCTTAGTTTTGGATCAAGTATGATGTTATGCTAGACTATTCGAGGGTCGAGCCCAGGCATGTCAGTGTAAGACCAAGCGAATGCTTTTATATTGTCTCTTAGCACTCAAGTTATGTCACTCGCGAGTTGTGGATTCAACAGAGTACTTAGTTTTAAAATTTTAGCCTTGCCATCTGACGTAGTTATGGGGACTTCGGCTAGGGGATCTTCAGTGATGTTATCAGCTTCTAGGTCTAGAGATTTTTTCATTCCTTTAAAGAAATCTAGTGTTTCTTGGGTTGATGCCACTAAATTGTTGTATGTTGGGGGGCCTAAATCAATGGACTCTGGATTGATTTCTCGCTTGATCGCTCCATATGGTCCATCAATAGACAACGGTATGAAGAGTTGTTTGCTATCCATGTGTTTGCTCCTGCCAATGAAATAGGGAGCTATGTCAACAGGGTAAGTTTTCTCTTTTTCTTAAGAAATTGATTTTACGTTTAAATATAGTCAATGGTACTCCAAGGGTAGTTTACCGTCATGCCTAGACGTGTGGCAGTTTAAGGCCATACCAGGCCATGAGTGGCATTTTAAGGCCGTACCGGGCCATGTGTGGCAATTTAAGGTCGTACCGGGCCATGCGTGGCAGTTTAAGGCCGTACCAGGCCATGCGTGACAGTTTAAGGCCATACTAGGCCATGTGCGTGTATAAGAATTTAACATAAATTTTTTTATATAGATTTTTTTTATTTTTGAAGTTTAAGGTTTGGGCATTGATAAAAGAAAAAAAGGGGGTCAAAGTAATCAAAATAACTTAGAATAACATTATGTATTTTACTTTATTTTTAGAGGCTTTTACAGTTTGGTTTTGCTCAAAGGAGGTAGTGTAATTAAAAGTAAATATTTTATTTTATTTTGTGATTTTTATATTATTTTATTTTTATTTTAGAGTTTCTACTTTTAGGGTGTGGGCATTTTACCTAGGAGGTTATCGTCAAGACAAAGTGGTAAAAATAAGAATAATGGTAAAATACAATAAAATAAAAAAGGAGAAATAAGGTTTGACTAGTAAAAGTAAAAGTTATTTGAATCATTTTACAGCATGAGTATTGGAAACAGGCAACAGTGGCAGCGTAAGCAAGGCGGGTAGTGGAGAGCCAGGATCAGAGCCAGAATCAGGGTGTGTTCAGCAGCGTACAACGTTCCGGAGGGGAGCGTGAGTAACCAGTGCCGCTAGATCCACAACACTCGGGCCAGATCTGCAGCTATAGCGTCTAGATTTGCAGCGTACGGGGAAAAATGGGTACAGGCAAACAGGACAAGGGCAAAGCAAAGAAAGAGGCGATGCTAGCGTTTGTGGAGGAAAGCTAGGAGATGCTTCAACGCCTTCCTCAGCCCACCCAGGATCCCTTCATGGACAGCCCACCCAGGATCCCTTCATGGACAGGATACTTGCGCTGGTACGCTCCCATATCATGTTTCATTAGCCTTTTCTTGCTATATTTTTTTTATTGCGGTTTCGATGTGTACGTTCCTATACCCTGAGCGTTTACAGCGTGTGTGCGAAAATTTTATTTTATTTTTTGTGAGTAATTTACAGCTTCAGTAACCCTATCGTAGCGTGAGTAATTTGGTAGGGTGTTATTCAGCGTGAGTAATGCTCTTTTTCTGGCAGCGTGAGTTATCTTGTCTCTTGGCAGCGTAAGTTATCCTGCCTTTGCCTTTGCCTCGCAGCGTGAGTTATCCTACCTTTGCCTGGCAGCATGAGTTATCTTGCCTTTGCCTGGCAGCGTGAGTCAGCCCCCATTGGCTGGCAGCGTGAGTTATCCTGCCTTTGCCTGGCAGCGTGAGCCAGCCGCCATTACCTATCAGCATGAGTTAGCTGCCATTGGCTGGCAGCGTGAGTCAGCCGCCATTTTCTATCAGTGTGAGTCAGCCACCATTGCCTGGCGGCTGACATGAGTCAGCCACCATTGCCTGGCAGCGTGAGTTATCCTGCCTTTGCCTGGCAGCGTGAGTCAGCCGCCATTGCCTGGCAGCATGAGTTATCCTACCTTTGCCTGGCAGCATGAGTTATCCTACCTTTGCCTAGCAGCGTGAGTCAGCCGCCATTGCCTGGCAGCGTAAGTTGCTGTTTCACCGAACAAATTTTCATGAACTGTTTGCGTCGGATTCGGGAGTGCATACAGGAGGGCAGTAAATTCGCGATGGGTACGTATTTCATAATTTCCAATGAAAGTTTGTCTGGATTTGTACTTATACTCTTGAAATGGTCACCTTGCCTTGTTCTTGCCCTTTTAGTGGTCTTGGCGTTTTGCATTAAAATTGTATGTATCTTCTCCTGTTCTGAATTATTCCAAACATTTCATTTCATTGTTAAGTGGCAAGCAAGCGATCAAGATTCATGGCATCGGCATGAGATGGATCGCAAAAAACCAGGGAGTATGAATAAATAAACAACCCTGTAGAGTGACGCAATCTTATCGAGAAGCCCTACATTCTCGAAGCCGTACATTGGCCTTTTCAATGCCAAATAGAAACAACGTATATAATAGCATAGCTTTTTTGCCACTAGCTAGATTCACACCGCTTATTTCCCATTAAGCATAGCCTATTTACTTTCCAAATGATAGGATAAATGCTTACTCGTATAGCCTAGGTTTTGGTCACAGGCACGATTATGTATCAGCTCGTGTCTCATCAATCCGGAAACAACAGCTCTATTTTGCTATTGGGCTGAGGAGGAAATAGTGGGGTTTTATTATTATCAGCGCTAGCCATGAAATTGGCAGACATAACATTGGCAGAAACGTTCGTTGATCGATGGTCGTTGGGAGCCATGTGAATACCGTTTTTGGTAGCTTTCTGGGCAGCAAACGCTGAGGGGGATGTAACCCAAAAAAGTGTTTTAATGTTCTTGCAATGGATGCGGGGAGTTTTTCTGACATGTCGAGACTGTTAAAATCCATGTTAAGGTGCTAACAGAGTGAGATTTTAGTTATAGTCAGCCAGCTCATGGTGGACCTGAATCTTGAGGTTATTTGTTTTGATGGCCCGGACAAAACTTTTTGGTAGATTATTTTAGGAGAATTAACTCCTTTAGGCAGCCATGCACAAAAGGTTCTTATTGGATGTTAGTTTTTATGGTTAACTTGAATTTATATTGATACTAGTTAAAATGCTCCAAAATTTTCACGGTGGAAGTGAGACGATGCGAGTATGCTGAAATGTTTCATCCTTGATCAGCATGACAGGTTGTAGCTTCCTCATTTAGACAAAAGGGTCTGAAGAAAAATAAGAGGATGCTTCTTAAAATATGTAGGAGTATTCTTTTGCTCGAAATTGATTTTGGCCACTTTTGCTGTATTCTGCCGAAATATTGTATATTCACAACCAGCGTTATCGTTTTTTCATGATCTATTCATTAATTTTATCAATGCTTGCTATGGACGCGGGGAGGCTTACGCTACTCACCGTTCATAAATAAATTGTTAACAGGAACCTATTCCACCAGCTAGTGGGAGCTCCTCGTTAGGTCCTGAGGGTTCAAAGTGCCCCTCGAATGGGACCCATTACAGCCCTCGGTGCACAGATCCCTTTTGACCTTGGCTGTACCAGGGATGAGGGGTGATGGGTATATTTGTACCGCTCTCTATTTTTACTTTCCCTCATCGTGAAAAATCAGTCGAAATGTGAGAGAGGTAGCAGGGTTCCTGGTAGCCTACTACCTCCCCCACGGTTCGGGGGCATGGGGCACAAGGGATCCTCCGCTCCTTATGTCTTCGGAACCATACTGGCATGGTAGTTCCATGCATTAGTAAGAGGAGGCTAGGACCTACCTCATTACCCCACTCAGTAGGACCTTGCCTGGGAGGGTTGCGTAGTTCAACTGCGTTGGGGTGTTTTTACCGAGTGTGTCATGGGACGTGCTATGGGATGTTGCGAGCGCTCCTTGGAGCACGACACCAACTACCAGCATGCAGTGATAAATCTGGAGGGTTCAGCTGGTAGTCCTCATGGTGTCCACGTGAGTGGAGCAAGGGAGTGCTATTTAGCTTGTTAGTGTATCACGAATATTGTTATGAAACACCGCTCAGGAGACATGCTAACACTAACACATTGTTTGTTGGCATGTGTTTTAGGCTTATTAATACCTGAGGCGTATTCCTCTTGAGTTTTGTCCTGATTCAGAATCTGCTTGGGAAACTCTTGAGGTGTCGAACAATGTGCTCAGGGACAACGTTGTTACACGAAAAGTACAGTAACTAAAATGCACCCGCCTCGCCTATTTCAAAAACTGAGCAGTTATTCTAGAGCCATACTGTTTTTCAAATACGGATTTGAAAAACTGCCATACATGTCTTGCCCGGCAAAGGGCATTCTCTGTTGTTCAATACTTAGCGCCATCCTAGGAGAGGCGCTAAGTTTAGCGCCATACTGTTCAATACTTAGTTTTTCAAATACGTCTGAGTTACTTTGAGTAAACTTTGCACGTACCAAAGAAGAAGCTTCATTTTGCACGCATTATAAAACAACACCAGAATGAAACTTTTGGTACAAGGTGGGGAATCCCCGTAAGGGAGACGTAAAATGGTGCTTACTTTGCTTGGGCCAAGCTCAAGATGTGCTTGTCATGCCTATTTTTTTAGCATTTGAAAAGGTCTTCAATCATTATAGGTGAGGTGAGTTTGGAGACAAAGTCCCTTCCCGATGTATTTTATAAAATATTTGTGGGGCCCCCAGTGCTAATTTGTTTACATGCCAACTGTAAACGAATTTGTCTAAGTGTCCTAAAAATTATGTCTAAGTGGTGGATTGGGTATGGTGTCAGTTTATCATCTTAACTCTAAGATGATGGTTTTATGTATTCTGTGTTTTGGGTTTTATGTTTTAGTTGTTTTTCAGTTAATGCTCTTTTTTTATTTACTAATTAGTTGTTTTTTTTTTTGTGTTTTTCGAAGGGACATGATGATGATGATGGTGGTGGCCCTAGTGGAGTAGGACGCGATGATGCGGATGAGTTTAGGGATCAAGCCCCTCCTAACGCTGATGTTTAATTCAACTTGTCATTGTTGTTAGCTTAGTTATGTTCTTTTTTTGTTTGAAATTTTGTGGATTGTATGAAAGCAAATGTATGATACAATNTTTTGTTGTTTTAACTGTTTGTAAATATAAATGTGAATGTAACTGAAATGATAACAATGTGGAAGAAATGTAAGGGGAATAGTAATTTGTAAAGCAAGGATGCAACTATGCATGCGAACAAAGAATGTAATCTTGAAGGAATGGAAATGTGACTTGTTCTAGTTTAAGGCCATTTTAGGCGATGCGTGTCAGTTTAAAGTTATGACGGACTTTAGCAATGGCGTTCTAGTTTAAGGCCATTTTGGGCCAGAAGAAAACGAAAGAGATTTAAACTATTTCAGGGGGTTTTAAAATGAACCGACCATTTCTGACCATGGCTAGTTTTATGTCATTGCGGACATGTGGTATTTTGACATCTTTTCGGACAGTAGTAGTTTAACGTCATTTCGGATGATAGTAGTTTAACATCATTTCAGACGAGTAGTAGTTTTAACGGTTGAATAGCTTCTTTAATTTTCAAAGATTGAGTTGGTGTGTTGGGCATGTCGGTGTAATCGTATATTCAGTGTCTCCTTCACTAATTATGTTAAACGGTAATTCTGACCATGAGACGTCTGGGGGAATGACCCCTATGTCAGCAAGCTCCGATATTTCCATGATTTGTAACACTTCCATATTTTCTGGGGGATCACAATTTGGAGATTGGTTATCATTTTGGTTGTCAATGGGTGTGGCATCCTATTTAAGCTCAAGAGTAGCGTCATTAGGCTCATCGAATTCGACCTCTGAGCCTTGGTTTGTGCCTACGTGTGTAGAGGTGTTGGGTGTAGCCACATCACCATGTATAATGATTTCACCACCTTCATAGGGTAAGTGAATCTCTTAGTGGATGGATGAGGAAACTGCTTTTAATTGGGCTAACCATGGTCGTCCCAATATCAAGTTGAATCCAGGCATCTCGTCTACGACTACAAATTCAGCTGACGTGGGGAACCGGTCCCTTGCTATGAAATCCAAATTGATTGTGCCTTTAACCATGACACGTGACCCACTAAAGAACTTTAGAAACATTGTTGCCGTTCGGTGAATCTGCTCCGTGAGGCCTAATTTTTTGATGACGGGGAAAGGTATTACATTAGTGGCTGTCCTGTCGTCAACATGCATCCTATGTATTTTAAACTGGTTTACTTGAATGGTTATGAACATAGGGGCAGTGGTGACTTCTCCCGTTTTTTCATCTATTTTAATGTTTTTGGGATGAAAGCCTAGTAATGCAAAACCTGATCTTTGTTGTGGAGACATCACTGCATGAATTGATGGTTCAGTGGCAGGTAGGTCTTCACTAACCTAGATCAAAGTGAGCATTCGTACTAGGGCTTCACGGTGCACCTGAGAAGTCATCACTAGATCATATAGACTTAAGGATGTATTTTTTTGTTTTAGCGCTTATGTGACCTAAGTTAGGGCACTGGCCAAGTCTTTACTGTTCAGTATGCTCATTGAGACTTGGTCCATTGGACCCAATAGCTGTATCTCTTGTGAAGTGGTTTTCACGTGGTCGAACATGACGGTTGGGTTCACCATATCTGGCATTCCTGATGTTTTGCTTTCGTGACTTGTGCTCGGCTCATCGATTTTCAGAGCCATAGGTACAGCATTTAAGGGAGTGGGTTTTGGTGGCCCCAATTCAAGGCTTTGATGTTCCTTTTCCAACCATTCCCTAGTGAGTCTATCAGCGAGGCATTCTCGTGAAGGTCGTGGAAGAACTGTTGGAGCTTGAACATCAGGTTACTTTGGGACTCGGATTACGAATGGAGCAGGCCAGAGTTGTGGTTGAACAATTGGAGATGGTTGTGTGTCAGGGTGTTTAGGAACCCTGATGACAAATGGGGTCGGTTTGGTTTGCGTTTGAGGAGTAGGATTTTGAAGATCAGGATGTTTGGGTACCCTGATTACGAACGGAGTTGGTCAGTTTTGTGGTTGTACCTCCATGGTTGCAACCGTGGGTGGCACCCGGCCCACAAAGGGAGTGGGCTGGGTAGGCTGTTGTACATTGACGGTTGCATTGACAGGGGGTACATGAATGACCAAGGGCTTTGTAGGTGTAGGTGGATTGTATGTGGGATACAAAGATTGCGGGGATAATGTTGGCGTTGTAGGAGGAGCATGAATCACAAAAGGTTTTCTGGGCATTCCTTACTCATTTCCGATATGGACTGTGTTAATAATATAAGGATCTTTCTTACTATTAAGGGGGTCTTTGTACACGCCCATAGATTGATTCTACGGTTTAACAGGGTTGGCATCATCAAATGTTATTTCACCCCTATGAATCATACGTTGTATGTCTTGTTTGAGGGTGAAACAATAATCAATACCATGCCCATTCCATTGATGGTACTTGCAAAATCGATCTAGTCTAAAGCCTCTTGGAATAGGAGGCTCATTTGGAGTTGCCAAGCTTGGGTTTTTGACCAATTCACAGAATCAGTCGTGTCTCTGGGTTGCCGCTGGAGATAGCTACTTGTGTTTAATGGCCCCAGCCTTCAAAAGTTGATCTAACATCTAGGAAGGCTTCATGGGGAGCGGTGTGTATTGAGCAGGTCTTTCCTCTCAAACGTATGTGCATGACCCTTGTTAGTAGCTTGCATGGTAGATGATTCAGGTGTGTGTGTAGGAGCGGTTCTCTCATAGTTGATGGGAGCAGTAGGTGGTCTGCCTTGCTATCCCATGTTGTTAGGTTGAGTCTATGCTACTGCTGCTAATGTTACTTTAGCCTTTTCTTTATATTTTTTGGTGTATTGATATTTCAAGGCTGAGTAAGAAGGGTCATGGCTATTTTGGCCTGCTTCTTCTATGTTTTTAATTTGTACAAAAGCTTAGCTTAGAGTGCACACATTTAGATAGTATAGTTTTGATTTGACGAAATCATTCACGGATCCCTTAAGAATCGTAAGAAGGTATGTTTCTGGGATTGGCTCATGAAGTTCGTTGAGTGCGACACTCCATCTTTGGATGAATTTTTGTATAGGTTCAAGGGGTGCTTGTTTTACCTGTATTAGACTATCCAAAGTTGCTTCAGGTTTTAGGTTGTATTTAAACCTAGTAATGAACTGGTGTAAGAGATCCTCCAAAGAGGATATGGAGTTACGAGGTAGGGCTCAGTACTAGTCTAATGCTCTACCAGTGAGGGACATGGAGAACACATGCAAGATTGCGTAGGGCCAGGCTTGAAGCAATAGGAATTCTAGTCTAAATGTGACTAGATGGGTGTTGGGGTCTCCTTCCCCATTGTATTTGGTTAGTTGAGGCAAAGAAACTCCTTTGGGTAAGGTTAGTGGCAGGACCGAAGGGCTAATAGGATCGTCTTGGTGGAAGTATAATACTTTAAGCTCTTCATTGTTAGCGGTTTTGAGGCGTTTTACCTCGTCGGCTAGTTCTTGCATCATTTTTTTAGCTTTAACCCAATCTTGGTCACTAGGTGAAGCAGGAGGTTGGTTATGTTGTGTAGTATGCAAGTTAGATTGTTATATAGTGCGTAGGAAAGAAGAAAGTTGAGTGGTCAAAGGTTGCACTTGTGGAATGTTTACAGTGTGTGCTATAGGTGTAGGGTGGAATTCCATAAGGTGTAGGTTGTTGTTGTTGTTGAGCGACAGGGACAGGCCGTTGGCCAATTGTGGGTTGTGAAGGGAAACTTTGTACCTGGTGTTGTACCGGAGGAGCTAAGGGTATGGTATGAACTTGCACTCGTGGGATGAAGTGTGCATATGTGGAAGCGGGTATCACAGATGGCATCCCAATTACTTAGGGTTGGAAATTCACTCCTACATTAGTTTGAGAGGGGGGTTGTTGCGGTTGTACTTGTAGGAGAGGGGATAATGTGATGACTGGAGGAATAGTAGGGATGGGTATGTTGAATTGAGCATCGGTCATAGGAAGAGTGGAAATAAGAGTGGGCGTTTCCTATTGGGGCACATGTGCTTGAGTGGTTTTAAATGAATGGAGGGACATGGTCTCCCCCGTGAAAGGGTGAAATAATGGATTCGCATAAGTATGCAGACTGAGAGTATGATACAAATCTGCATGCTCGGATTGAGCTATGAAATTATCTTCCTCATCTTCATTTTGAGGCTCTATGGCGGGTTGACGTGAGGTTTGGTTCCTAGCCATGAGGAGTTGTGATAGGAGTTCATGGTGGGATTCAATGAGTGGGATGACATCATAGGTGATGGGAACGAATTCGTGATCTCCATTGTTGATGATCTCATAGTGTCTCTTTGCATCTAGTTTAGCTCAATCAACGGCCAGGTTAGCTTGGATTTTAACGCAAATAAAGTTATATTTTTTAGGTGTTAAGATGGTGAACGTGGGATCCATACCTTGAAGTCCCAGTGACCTATGAGATGGCCCTTGAGGATTCATTGTGCCAAGGGCAACTATGGACTCAGCGTCGGTGACAAGACCCGAGATTGTGGTACTGAAGTTGGTAACGGGCATGGTGGTGGTGTTGGTGTGCACAAGGTCCATTGTCAAAGTGTCTAGATGTAATAGCGTAAGTGAAAGAAAATAAATGGCTAAGTGTCAGAGAGAGAAAATATGGCTAAGTGTTGAGTAGTGTACGAAGGAGTGTCAGCTTGACCAAATGTCAGCTTGACCAAACGTCAGCTTGACCAAACGTCAGCATGACCAAACGTCAGCTTGACCAAATGTCAGCTTGACCAAACGTCAGCATGACCAAACATCAGCTTGACCAACATTAGCATGACCAATGCTAGCTTGACCAACATCAAAGTGACCAAACGTTAGCTTGACCAAATGTCAGTGTGACCAAACGTCAGCATGACCAAACATCAGCATGACCAAACGTCAGCTTGACCAAACATCAGCGTGACCAAACATCAGTGTGACCAAACGTCAGCGTGTGTAAGTGAGAAGATATGGCTAAGTGTCGGAGAGAGAGAATATGGCTAAAATGTTGAACAGCGTACAAAGGAGTCTTAGCTTGACCAAACGTCAGCGTGACCAAACGTCAGCTTAACCAATGTCTAGGTAAGAAAACTAAGTGTTGGACGCTGTGATTCAAGTAGGGATGTGTTTGGAAAATTCTGAAATGGCGTCTGGACTAGATAATAGGATTTATGAGTAGGAAATAGCGCCTAAACGCTGGGAATGGGGCAGCGTAGGAATGCTGACAATCACAGCTGCGTGTGGACACTGGATGTGGCGCAGATCTGAGAAAGCAAAACATAGATCTGCAATGTTTGAGCATAGATTTGGTGGAATGGGACGTAGATCTGTAGTCACAAGGCATAGATCTGCAGTCATAGGATGCAGATCTGTGGTGACAGGGCACAGATCTGCAGTTACAGGGCATAGATCTATAGTCACAGGATGCAGATCTGCAGTGATAGGGCACAGATCTGCAATGACAAGGTGCAGATCTACAGTCACAAGGCACAGATTTGTAGTCATAGAGGGTAGATCTGAGATAGAAAGACTTGGATCTAGGAGAAAAATGGCCCTCCTTCTAGCATCATTTTACTGTACCGTCTGAAATTGTCGGTGAGAGGCTGGAATGAATAAACACCAAGAGATCTACGGATGAAACAGTAAGATCCTACCTTCACCCAAGGGCCTGCTGGAAAAAAAATAATGAAGGTAGAGTGCCTTGAATTGTTCGCACGCAGATCAAACGAGGACTTCCCCGAACATACCCAATCGTGGCACGTTGGGTTATACGTAAATGAATGCAGAAAAATACTGAACGTAAGAAAATGAAAACATTTAAACAACGAAAATAGAAAAATGTGAACAAAAAAAATAATGTAAACTGCACAAATCTAGGCAATAATGTAAACTATTTGTATTGATAAACAATTAAAATGTGCACCAGTCAGAATGCAGTTGCGGATTGATTGCAAGGTAGACGTTTAACCCTGATGGATGAGAACGGATGCTGGGAAGATGCAAGTTTTGGATTGCAAGTGTACGATGTCCAAGTCTGTATGCAACCTCAGCGTGTAAGATTGATGCCCAGATTTCTTAAGTGTGTGAGATTCTGATTTTTCCCCGCCCCGATCTAGTGGAAAAATAGGAGATTTATATAATTTTAGGCGTGAGATTCAAATCTGGGAGGTGATCAGTGGCTACAAGGTAAGAAAACTTTGGATCAGGTGACAGGTGTGTGCATTGACTGGATACACGAAATGTTAGAATGTACAACATGCAATGTGACCAAGATCTCTTACGCTGACGTGTGTAATCCATAGTGTAAGAGCTTGATACACTGAAAAAATGTAAAATGTACAAAGAATGTTAAAGTACAAGAGTGGATCTGGATGTCTAGCCTTTGGATCTACAGATCTGTGTTGTTTTTTCTTCGCCAAGGCCTCCAATGTGCGTGGATCTGGCTCTGATGTGTGCACAGCCTGTTCTGGCGTCAGTGTCAGCGTCCAGCACCAGCGTCAGCATCAACGTTAGCATCAGTGTCAGTGTCAGCGTCAATGTCAGCGTCAGCGTCAGCATCAATGTTAGCATCAATGTCAGCCTCTGCATCAGTGTCAACGTTAATTTCAGCCTCAGCGTTAGTGTCAACATCGGTGTCAGAATCAACGTCAGCATCAGCGTCAATGTCAACATCACTAACAGCATATGACCTGAAAATAGGGCATTTTGAGCCTGTTTCTGACCTGTGAGACCATGTTTTAGAGTGGATCTGCATGCTATGGGTCATGAGGGTTCTTTGTGCCAAATCTGGGCTGATTCAGATGTCGTTTTGGCTCTGTTTCGGGGCTCCAAAAATTGGTGACGTGGAGCCTTATGTTGAGTAGTGTAAGAAAAGTAACCCCAGCGTCACCAAGCCAAAGTGGCATATTTGAGGCCCAAATCTTGATTTTATGGAGGCTGGGACCTACTGGGGACCTTGGTAAAGGTCATGGGGGGTCCCTATGCTTGATTTTAGCCTGTTTTGGCTTAGTTTCGGGGCTCCAAAAGTTGGTGACGTTGAGCCTTACGCTGAGCAGCATCTGAAAATGTAGCCAACTTATACTTAGCCAAAAACAAGCATTTTGAGCCCAAAAATTTTGATTCTAGAAGCTGGAATTTGGTGCAGTCACCTGTGGGCCCCAAGGGAACCTTTCTTGCTCCATTTCTCACTCCATTGTATGTCATTTCATGCCGTTTTAGAGGCTTTCAAGTTTGGTCATGTTGTAATCATGTTGGGCAGCAACATGACTTAGCTTGATTCTTGTCTAAAAGCGCTAGGCCAAAATTTTGTGGTGTTTCAAAGTGGACCTTCCACCAAGAGAGACCGTGACTGTCTCCTTTTCTCTGGGGCTGTCGAGGTGGACAACCCCGAAAGGGAGAGAGCTGCTACAACAAACACTGAACTAGGCAAAAGACGTTGGGTGGATATCATGGAAGAGGAGTTCTGGCATCTCCTTGGGCTTGGTTTAGACTGGATACCCTTCGAGACAGACATGGGCCCTTCTCAAGTTAGTTGCTTGCTACTGCATTAATGATTATGCTCTGTTGTGACTTGTGTGCATTGCTTTGACTAACCACTTCATTTCTACGATGCAGGCTCCACATGAAGGTGTAGGGCCCGTATAGAGAGGGAATGAGGAATCAGGAAAGGGCAACGCTGGGGAAGGTAATGCAATGGGGAATGATGCAACAATGAGTGGTGAAGATAATGCAAACAGGGACAACCCATGACAACATGGGATCTCCCCTTTTTTGAGATTTTTTGAAATTTTGAACTGTTGTAAAATTGTCGCAAACATTGGCCAGGAGGCCAGAATTTTGAATAAAGGGATGGATTGATTCTCATGCTAACTTGTACGTTGTGTATGCACTAAATATCATGCTAGACTTTTGCTCTTCTGTGCTAATTTTAGGCTATTTCGGGCTGTTGCTAGTTTTGGACCATTTTGGGCCTTTGAGTAAATGCACATTGCTAGTTTTAGGCTGTTCAGGCCAATGCGTGAATGCACAAGGATTGTGTGTGGGCAGGAAATAGTGGGGTTGCTATGCTAGACGTAGCTGCTTCTTGACCCGACACGGGTTGAGCAAAACGTAAGGCTGATACGTATATGCACATTGCTAGTTTTAGGCCATTTCGGGCCGTTCCTAGTTTTAGGTCATTTCAAGCCATTATGTAAATGCACATCGCTAGTTTTAGGCCATTTGGGGCCATTGCATAGCATGCCAAAGAGATTATGCATAACTGCACATTGCTAGTTTTAGGCCATTTCGGGCCCTTGTGTAAATGCACAAGGCCGGTGCATAGGCAGGAAGCAGTGGGGTTGCTATGCTAGGCGTAGCTGCTTCTTGACCCAACGTGGGTTAAGCTAAACATAAGGCTGAAATGCTCTAACAGAGCCTTCTTCTACATCGTTGCCCCCCACTTGGAAGGGTAACTCAACCCATGCATTTTTGCTTTGGTGGTCAGCTTGCTAAGCTGACCCTTCTGCCAGATGGTCAGTGTGAGCTGCGACAAGCACTTCATTCTCAGAAGTTATAACCTCTAAGCCCTGTTCCATGCCTACTTTGTGGATTGCTTGCATTGCTACCTCATCACCGTGGATCACTACCTCTCTACCTGCGTAAGACAAGTGGATCTCCTGGTGTATGGATGAGGAGATAGCCCTAAGCTGTGCTAGCCATGACCTCCCAAGGATTAGGTTAAACCTGGGCATTTCCTCAACCACGATGAATGTTGTGTTTGTGGGGAACTAGTCCCTTGCAATGAAGTCTATGTGGATTGTGCCCTTCACCACGACCCGCGCCTCGTTAAACAACCTTAGTCATGATGTCATTGTGGGCTTGATCTGGTCGACCAAGCCCAACTTGTCCACAATAGGGAAGGGGATGACGTCTGTGGTAGCCCCATCATCAATGTGTACCCTTCGGATCTGGTGTTGGCTGACCTGAATTGTGATGAAAAGAGGTGTTGTAGTCACTTGACCCCTTTCAGGATATTTCCTAATGGCATCGTTGTAAAAGGTTAGTTGAGGCAGTTCTGGCCCTGCAGGTGTGGAGGGAAGCATGACTGAGTAGATTGCTCCCTCTTCTGCTGGCATGTCTTCATTGATCAGAATCATTTTCAACATGCGATCAGAGCCATGTGGTGTGGAATAGACATCATGATTAGGTCATACAAGCTCAATGTAGTGTTTTTTTGTTTTAGAGCTTGCTTAACCTGAGTGAGGGTGTCTAAAAGGTCTTGGCCGCCCCCCTGTTTAACACTTTCCTCCTCTTTTATTCGTCCCAGGAGACAAATTTCCCAAAGAGGGGAAACTTCGGATATGAGTTTAGACCCTTTTTGGCAAGGTGGCATGGATTGTGTGGTCATGGCAATGCTCATCTTTGGTGATGAAGGCATAGATGCAGGGACAAAGGCATAGGCTTGGGAATACCTTGAGCGGTTCTTCCTCTCGACATCTCACTTGTGAAATGCATTTCCCATTTTTTAGGATGAGAAGGTTGTTCGACTATTTTGCGTGGGATGGGGATTGTTGAAGGAGTCAGCCCCCTGATGATAAATGAAGCTAAAGACATTAATAGGCAAAGTAGCATGGTTTTTCTAGTAGGTGGCATGGAGATGGATGCCCATGGAGGGACTCTCTAGATGAATGGTTGTTGTGAGCTTCGGTCAACAGCTGGTGGTGCTGGTGCACTACGTTGAGGCACACAGACCACGAATGGCTGCTGGGGTGGCCTAGGATCACTATCAATACTGATGGAATTGATGATGTAATTGGCATTGTTGACATTAAGGGGATCTATGTAGACATGCATAGATTGGTTTTTATGATGTACTGGGTTGCTTTTGTCTAGCACCAGCTTCCCTTGGTCGATTAATCATCCTGCAACGCCAGATAGTAATCCGTGTTGTGACCACACTGTTGGTGGTAGTCAGAAAACCTATCTAGCCTAAAGCCCTTAGGAACTGAGGGCTCATTGGGCAAGGCCAAAGAGGGATTTCTAAGGAGCTCATAGTAGCATTGATGTCTCCTGATTACTTCTTCTAACATCTTCTTGTGTTGGATGTACCCTATTGCTAGTAGTTGCTTCAGAAGATCTAAAGGTTTGAGAGGGGTGTACTTTGAGCGATCTTTACACTCAAATTTGGGCTTGGGTTGTGCAAATGTCTCAGGTGCCAGTATGGAAGGTTGCGATGCCTGGCCCTGCTTGGGTGCAGGGTTAGCTGTGGGTGCAGCTGGCTTCTTGGCATTCTTGTTACCATTGTTACTAGGCTTGGGCTTGGCCTCGGTCACCATAGTAGCCACCGTGGCTATTGGGGCCTTACCTTTGTCCTTCTTTGTGAAGGTGTTTTTGTAGGCGATGTAGGTCGGGTCTTTGCTTGCCTCGACCGCATCGTGTATACTCTTAGTTTGAGCGAAGGCTTGGCTAAGGGTGTAAGGAGCAAGGTAGTATAGGTTAGACTTAATGAAGTCATTCACTGTGCCCTTAAAGATAGCCAGCAAGTGGGCCTCCATGATGGGCTCGTGGATTTCATTAAGGGTTACGCTCCAACGCTGAATGAACTTTTGGATGGGCTCTAGTGGATCTTTCTTCACACTCATCAACTGATCCAACATGGTTTCTGGCTTCAAGTTGTACTTGAAGCATGTCACGAACTGGGTTAGAAGCTCTTCCAAAGTTGAAATAGATGAGTGTGGCAGCACGTGGTACCAATCCAAGGCTTTCCTGGCTAGGGACATGGCAAAGACATGAATGATCATGTGTGGCCATTGTTGTAGTAGAAGAGATTCAGATCTAAAGGTAACAAGATGTGCATTGGGATCTCCCTCCCCATTGTACTTCGTGAAGTGTGGGAGGGACATCCCTAAGGGTAGTGTCAAAGCAGGGATGGTAGGGCTGATGGGGTCATCCTGGTAGAAGTCCATGACTTGTACCATGTCAAACCCAGCAACCTTGAGGCATTTTATTTCCTCAATAAGGGTTTGGATGAGCTAGAACACTTGGTCCAGACCCTATGATGTTGTAGATGGTTGGGGAACTGTGGAGGCAGTTCCCACCTGTGGAATGACGAGGGTGGCGGCATGACCCAACAGAACTACTGTTGGGATGACCCCCACGAACGATGCTGCTTACGTCATCCACCACCAAGTAGGTGGTGTTGTTAGGACAACAACCATAGGTTGGGCTTCTGGATGGACCACTTGTGTCGCCGATAGCATAGACCATAGCACCGTGTTGGGTTGTACCATTTGCGAGGCTTGGTGGGCCTAAGGGCAAACATAATGAGA
>MNCI01006679.1:268898-290588 GCA_015680685.1 Gnetum montanum | reverse complement strand
TTGGACTAGGAATCAAGCTCCTCTTATCCATCCTGGAAGATGTCCTCGTGGTTGGACACTGTGTCCTATTGCTCCCTAAGCCTAGCCAACTAGATTAGCTGGTCTAGAAGCCACTGTTTCATCTATGTCAAAGGTAAGGAAGCACCTGGAGTGGGAACAAATTCCTTCCCATTGCAGTAAGCGAACTCGAAGCTACGTTTTTCTTCGAGTTCATGTACATCCAAGGGTAGATTTACCTGCACCTTTGCATAGAGGAAGTTGTAGCACTCATGTTGCTGGGCCAAGCCCTCAAGTCCCCGATTTTGGATTCTGAGGGATTGACATGTTTCCAGCATCGAGTTGAGTAGTTGTTTGGCATAAGTAGTGCCTTGAACCATGATGGGAACTTCAACGTTAAAGGGAACTTCAACATTGATGGCATTAGCAGCAGTAGTTGCAGAATTCATTATTATTAAGCTAGTCAGTTTTGCAAATGAAAGAAAGCAAAGAACTTGGAAAGCTAAACAGTTTTGCATATGAAAGAACGTAGGAATTGGAAAGCAATCAAAAGAGCTTTATGTATTGGAAAGAAACCGAAAAGGCTTTATGTCTTTCCGAGCTCCTGAGGAACCATTGAAGCGACTAATCTATACTGCACGATGCGTAAACAAGTACAAGAGGGTGTCACGTTAACACTAGTGCATGATAGGGTACAGAGCACGTGCAAGACTACCATAAGATAGGCAGGGCAACTGGTGATCAGAGGCTTTATGTCCTATAGGGTTCTTGAGGAACCGTCAATGTGACCGATCTGCACCGCATGATGTGTAAACAACCACAAACAAGTGTCAAGTTTACACTAATTCATATCAAGGTGAAGAAGTCTTACAAGACTACCATGACACGTGGAAAGGGCACTAAAAGGCCCTCCTTTTAGCACCAGAAAACTATAGTGACCGAAAACATCGACGGTTGGAAAACACCAAGGGATTGGCGGCCGTGTATAGTCTTAACCCCGTATTCATGGGAGGTCTGTGCTGGATGAAATGAATATGGGCCACCCTGAATGATCTAGTCGATCAGATAGGGACTTAGTCGGTGTCTATATAACCTTTTGCAATGTGTGATTTCAAAGCGGAAATGATAGCATGAAGTAATGCTTAAATGTAAAAGAGACAGAAAATAGTGTAAAATGCAATAATCAGTAGGAAACAAAGTAAAATGCAGTTAGGAAAATGCACCACTTTGAAGCTACAACGTTGCTCTGTCAAGGTGGATACA
Organism: Gnetum montanum; assembly: GCA_015680685.1. NCBI lineage: Eukaryota > Viridiplantae > Streptophyta > Gnetopsida > Gnetales > Gnetaceae > Gnetum > Gnetum montanum. The sequence goes on along the minus strand of MNCI01006679.1, from coordinate 289,328 downwards.
ATCAGTTGCACAGCGTTGAGAAGTGCAGAGATCCCGTGAGTAACCAAGACGTGTAGAGTAAGACGGCTATGCGCTTGAGCACGGACTCAGGGGTCGACAATGTGAAAATTCTACCAAGATGGTAGAATTGAGCAGACCGAAATGCCAACTAAGAATGCTAATTTTTTGCAATGTCAAATAGAAAGCTTACAATGCTTGAGGTTACAGTGCCAAAAGGTCAAAAAAGGGCCTTTTTGCCAGCCAGAAGTCTAAAAGTCGAAAAGTACAAAAAAGTAAAAGTATTTAGCTAGCCAACAATTCAAGAAGTTGGAAAATAGATCTTTTGAACATTGCTCGTTGGGGTATTTATAGGACCAAAGGCACACGAAAGGGGCAGTTTGGATGCCACGTGCCTTGGGCCCACGTTGACTCGTCTGCGCTGCATGTGCCTGCATGACCATTGTCATTGTGAGCCTGCCATGCTGTAATTGCAAGCCTACCACACTATGATTATGCCATTAGCATTTGAAGATGTGTGCTAACGATTCAATTAGGTGAAGTGCATTGATGTTGTACAACCACTCATCATGATTTTCTATGCTTTGTAGCGTAGCATGTTTGGCATAGCGTGGCATCATTTCACGCATTTTGCTACATGTGTGTTGCATAGTTGCTACGCTATGCTATGCTATGTAGCATTTTTTAGCACCTATCCTTAGTCACAAAAACTTTGCCAATCTGTAAACTCTACCTTTTGTACTACGAAACTTGCGAACTTGCTGATCTCGCCCTTTGAGTTTCCTTTTGTCAATTTTGCAGAATTGCTATGCCTCGCTGTGCCATGTAGCTCAGTGTAGCGTAGCAGTAGACATGGTCTGCCACTTTCTGATGGAAAGAGACATTGCTGAAGGACTTGGAGTTGAGCGAGGGAACTGACTGTCAAGCTTTTGCTATGCTATGCTATGCTGCGTAGCATAGCGTAGCGCTTCATTCTTTAATTTTTTTTTGAAGCTTGCTATGCTACATAGCGAGGCATAGCGTAGCGTAGCAAACTTCATGACCTAGAAAAATTGCTAAATTGGACAGTCTAAAAATTAGAGCATCCATCTCTTGAAGAACTGCCATGATGCTGCGTGAATTGCAAAGGCTTGGTGAAGCAAGCATGGCTTCAAATTTTGGGGTGTTTCACCACTCATATTCCTATTTCCAATACTGCGAAACCTAGCATGCATTCGATTTTAACTATGAAAACACATTTCTTAGGGTTGAGGCATAGGTCATGCCTTTGACAACATTGGAGGACTACATTGAGATCGTTGGGATGATTGATAGCTTCCTTAGACTTGAATGATATGTCATCCACGTAATCATTTAATCTCTCCAAAAGGTAGTCACTAAAAAATATAAGTCATCACTTGTTGGTAGGTTGCTCCGACATTCTTGAGTCAAAATGGCATCATTGTATAACAAACGTTTCCCAAGGGGTCATGAAAGTCGTTGAAAACTGATGCTCTAGGTTTATACAAATCTCGTTATAATTTGAAAGCCCATCCATGAAGGACAGTAAGGCATGACTAGCCATAGTGTCTATAAGTTGATCAATGCTTGGTAATGGGAAATCATCCTTAATCGTTGCTTTGTTCAAGTCTCAAAAGTCTATAAAAATTCGTATACCTCCTATTTTCTTAGAAACTACAACAATGTTTGATACCCATTCTGAGTAATCGACCGCCTGAATGAAACCAGCTTGGTAAAGTTTGGTGATCTCATTGCATATAGCTAGTGTGATTTCTAGTTTGATCTTACGAGCCTTATGTTTAACTACCTTGACATGCGAATCTAGGATGATGTTGTGTTGTATGAGCCATGGGTCAAGGCCTAGCATGTCATCATATGACCATGTGAACACTTTAATATTATCATGGAGAGCCTTGGAAATGTTTTGGTGTATTTGTGGATGTAATAAAGAGCTAACCTTCAAGGTCTTTGCTACATCCCTAGTGGTAGTTACGGGGATTTCAGTGAGAGGGTCCTCAGTTACATCCCCAACCTCTAAGTCTAAGGCATGGACCAAATGTTCGGGCCAGTCTAGGGATGTTTCCAAGGATGCTATGGAATTGTGAGAGGATAAATCAAAGTCTACCAATTCTTGGTTCAAGCATCTTGTGAACTTGCCGTAGGGACCCATTACAGTCAAAGGCGAAGAAAGCTCACCATGCATAGCCATTTTTTGAGTGGACCTGTGACAACAAGCAAACAAACCAAGTCAAGTGATACATATTTGAAGCAACAACATTTAATGTAAATCAATGATGCAACATAAGATAATTGCCAGTTTAAGGTCTTAGCAGACTACAATAGCATAATGGTTTAATTTGAAACACAAAATGAATACTAAAATTCACTAGTTTAAGGTCATGGCAGATTGTCAACGGGTCTAAAATGTGAAATGAAATGAATGATAAGATTGCCAGTTTAAGGTCATGGCAGACCATCATATGGACTTCACTATAGGTTAAGATTGCTAGTTTAAGGTCTTTGCAGACTATTACTAGGTTGTATCATAGGTTGATGTTTCTTGTTTAAGGTCTTTGCAGACTATGGCGGGTGGGAGAGGCTAAGGTTCCTAGTTTAAGGTCTTTGTGGATTGGTGCTGCATAATATTTTGTAAACCAGGGTTGCTAGTTTAAGGTCTTATGAAACCATCAACAAGTTTGAAATTTGGTGGGTCCACTATGCTGCTGATGAGTGTTACGTTGTAGTGGGACTTTGCCATAGTAGTGTTACACTGTAGGGGTGTCCCTCATTACTCAGGATATGAAAATGACAAGTTTTTCTTGTTTTACTACGTTGACTATAAATAGGGGATTACCCCCTAGTAAATTTCTCATTTTCATTGTCATAACCTAGAGCCCGTACTCAGAGCATAGCGTGGTCAAACAGAAAGGGTGAGTGAACAGGAGTAGCATAGCAGTTGGTACGATCGATTCGTGAGCAAAGCAATGGCATGCAAGGGTGAACATAAGCATAGGGGACTTGCCAATGTGGATGAGGTGAAGGAGACCCTGGGGCACCTATCCAAGGCATGTGTTGAAGTGTGACAAGACACTCCGTCAGCTCGGTAAGTAGCTACGTTACCCTTGTTTCCATTATGTAATGCGTTTTAGGTGATGTATGGGGTTAGATTGTCATTTCTACCATTGTCACTTTTGCAACCATTGCCACTATTTTTGTTCCCACATTGTCCGTTATGCCATGCTTGTCACTACCTGGCCACAACGGCCGTATGGTTGCTATGCTACGACTACATGCCGTACTACTCTAACCGCCGTTGTTAAAAATGGAGACTGCATTATCGTAGGGGTTTAATCAATTCTGGGTGGTGTAGCACATGTTTGGCATAGTGTGCCATTCTTAGGGGGGTTTTTTATTTGCATAGTTTCTATGTAGTGTGACACACGCTTGGCATGGTGCAAAATGGGATATTTCATGCGATAGGGTAGGGTCAAGGCAATGAGGGCACTATGACTTACTTTTCACCTACACTGTTAAGGTTGTAACATATTTTTCTTGCTATTACACTACACTGTTATGTTATCAGGCTCTTGGGACGTTATGTTAGTCATATGTTATGCTGCTACAGTATCAAAATTTTGCTACGTTGCAATGCCTATTACAGTAGCCTATTTGTTACATTGTTACATGTCTGCTTGCACTTGTTCAGTTGTTGCATGCCATGCATTTGTCTCATTATGCTGTGGCTAGCGTAGTTGTTACACTTATGCAGAAGTGTAACTATTACGCTACATGTCTATTATGTTGTTCTATGCACCACAAAACTGTTACTGTGGTGTGCACTCACTGTTGTTATGCTGCACACGGCTTAACTACTATGCTACACTACATGTGACACTTTATTACACTGGGTGTAATGTTTAACTCTATCTTATGACAGGGACTCACTGATTCATGTTAAAGGATAATTTTTGAGCTAAGGATTATACTATGCTTCATGTAAATAGAGGGTCACACTATGCTATGTGAAAATAGAAGGTTATGCTATGTTGTATGCAAAAAAAAGGTTATGATATACTTCATTAGTGATCATCACTTGAACATAGTGCTAACATTTGATACTTTGCCTTACAAGGTCATGTTGAAGCCTATTTTAATTATCCTTGAACTTGTAGGAGTCTTGTGCTGCCTTAGTGAACCTATGGCCAACATCCCTTCTCCCCATGCATGTGTGGGGTATCATGGGACTTCCTACGGTTTCTCCTCTACCATTTTAGTGTGATCGTGTGGTCACACCTATTGACTGAGATAGTCGCTGTACTTGTAAAGATGTTGTTGCCTAGGGAAAATTGAGGCATTCTAAAGTTATTAGCTGATGGGTCAATTGGGGGTGAAGGGGCAGGAAGCTCTAACTAGTTTCCAAGAGGCTTGAGGAACTTAAGTTGGATCTAGAAAATTCCTTAGTACAAATGCTATCATTTATACAACACACTATTCGTTACCCGTCACATGGGCACTTGCTTTCAAAACCCACTTGGGACCATTTACTATGTCGGCCGGTAGGTCCTATGAAGGTATTTTAATGTATTGTATGATTCATGTTCCACTAGACAAATATGCTTATAGTATTCTTGTGTGTTACTAGGTTTTACATTGATGAAGGTGATCTTCACGATAATACGAATGCATTGGTAGTAGCCTAGACGGCTCTGCAAGAGTTTTCTTCCACTGGGATCATGCATGAAAATGTCATAAAACAACTTGGGTTTGACTTCAAAACCTATCCAACTAGGTATTCCAAATTATATGGGAAGTATAAGGAAGTTGGTTGGTTGGATAGCTAATGGACATCGCATCAATTGATTACTGTCAAAGACATTTTGGTGGAACTCCCACCATTTCCTATGCCATTCAAACCTAGTATGTTAGACCATGGATTTATTCTTATGTGTTCAAGTGATGTGCTTTTATGTTTGTTTTTGGTAACCCCCATTCCTTTTTTTGTTGTTAACTATTGCAGTAGCCAGGGAATCCCAAGAGGTCACTATGGTTACCTCTAGGAGTGATGATACCAACCTCTTCTTCAAGTATGAAGAGGTGGAGGAGATGCAGTGTTGGCTCTGCCATGGGGCCCCTCCCATCATTGTTTATAACATTCAAGAGGTGGGGCTCATGGACTTATTTCTAGTTGTAAACCTAAATGTCTTGGCTATAGAAATGCTTTCCCTAGCCGATTCCTTCACTGAGAAGGCTGACCACTTCCACACACGTGTTCATAATGTTCGGTTGGTGATTGAAATTAATGATCAACTATTTGCAGATCTTTTTGGTATCCCTTCTGATGGTCTCCTTGTAGGAGAAAAATCTAAGAAAGATGCAAATCATTAGAGGGACATTGAGGAATGGCTGGGGATGACCAAGGACCAAAAGGAAATTTACATCCACAAGGTCAAGTTGGTGGTGGCCGAAATGATTTACCCTATCTTCCATTCCCATGCTTTCCCTAAGCTACTCTCCCAAGGGAAAATCCTTGGAGTGGAGTAGGCTTGGATAATGAGGGAGGTCATGGAAGAAGATATCCATTACAACTAGGTCGGTACCTTTTTGAAGGCTTATGTGCAAAAATGGTCAAGCTTCATAAGAAGCTTGAGTCCTGTTTCAATGTGCATTATGCCTTCTTTGTAGCTTATCTTCGATGCTTTGTATAATTTCTAGTAGTCTGTGGGAATGGCGATTGGGTACTGCAAGATTATAACCAGATATTGAAGTTATGGATTTGCCAGGTTTTTTGCACATCCTGATCCCAAGAGCCCCTAGAATCTATTGGGGAATTACTTTCAATAACAACGAGGGATCTAGTGGCATGCCCGTTTTGTGGCTAGGATAGTGTGGGAGAGGCACCCCCATCAACTCAGGAAATGTTTTAAGGGGAAAATGCCTCATTGTAGAGACTGTAAACGGTAGATTGCAATGTAAGAAGTCTCATCCTGCAAAAGAGACTCCCCACACAAATGAAGAGAGGGGGAAGAAGCTATGGATCAAAGTTTGTAGGGTGCAACCCCCGGTTGGTAAGTATGCTAAAATTGTTTTTGTTAGTGTAGCACCTATTATGCTATGCTACGCTATATAGCGTCATGTAGCATAGCACTTGTTTCAAGTTGGAATAGCTTGTTAAATATAATTATGTTTTATCAAAAAAAAAGAAGAGGAAGAGGAAGAAACTTTGGCCCCTAAAGTAGGGGCACCTACTAAAGAGGAGGAAGAGGCCCTGGCTACGTAAGAAGAGGCCCCTGCTGATGATCCCTTTATAGAATTTGCTTCAATGCCCAAAGGGAAAATAAGTGTCGAGGATGCTACCACACTTTTGGGCCAGCTGGAAAGAGAAGGGCTACAATTGGACGTTGGTGAGTCTGATTGATTGCTTGAAAGTTTCTAGATGGGTGATCTCCCCACTATCATCCTTGAGGGTTTTCTGGGTAGGAGCTTTGCATTGTCATGTCATTTTTTATTAGCTCTATTGTTATCCTCTCTACCATGGCTAACATGTTTTATTGTGAAATGGACACCACTATTGATGCCCCTAATCCTTCTTTCTCAATCTATGTCTGACCCTAGACCAAGACCCCTAACAAGTTCACCTTCATGAAGGGGGTGGTTGATGATATGATCAATCGTTTGAAGTATATCAATCCTTAGATTGGTATGCTACAATTTCCATTCTAGGAATTTTTTTGTATCACTGTGGCTAACATTCTTCCATGCATGGCAGCCTCCCATCTCAAGTGAAACCCTCAACAGGTCATCAAAGTCGACGCCGTGCCTAAACTTTTGTTAGAGGTAATTGAGGTTCCTTGTCACATTTATGATGAAGCAAGTAAATGTGCATTGTAATCGACATGATCCTTATGGGAGTGTAGGCAAATGAACGAAGACCTCTGGAAGTGGGAATAGAAACTCAAAAAAGAGAAGACTAACGTAACCATGGAGGTGGAGGATCTCTGATCCAGGAATGAGTTTCTGTTGGCCTGTGACACTCGCGATGGCAATTGGCGTATGGCTATGATTGACTACTCCAAATACTAGACTGTCATATGAAAAAATAACAAGGCTAGTCATGAAATTATTGAACAACACATGCAGATTGACCTCCTAGCATAGAAGAACCAAGATTGGAAAGACTACAGTGCAAAGGTTTATGAATGGAGACAGGCACAGAAGAACCATAAACATATGTACAAGATGGAAAGTGCCACCTATCATAAACAATACTAGGATGTCACTATTGAAGCGTGTACCCTTAGGCTATTTCTTAACATCATTGGTGCTTTTGGTGCTTATGATAGGTTCATGCAATAGGTGACGGTAAGTGAGTCTCCTGAAAGGGAGGTGACCCTACTTGCCGAGGAGACCACCACCACCACCTTCTCCCCAAGACCACCCAGATGGACAGCCATGGAAAAGGGAAAGGTTACAGCAATCACTGATCTAGAAGAGGGGAATTGGGGCAACCTCATTGAGGAGGAGATCTTACAATGTCTCATAGCTGGCATGGATCGGATCCCCCCTGAAATGGACGTGGGGCCATCTCGGGTTAGTCACCTTTTGTTATGTTATGGTTTATTTTGTAAAAAAACCTTTATTGTAGTTTAACTCACTATTTTATTTTTTACTTTATGTAGAATCTGAATGAAGATGTGAGACCCAGTGGGATAGGAGATGGTGATGGAAACGAAGACTCATAGCATGGCGACCAAGAATTTTATTTCTTGCTTTGAATTTGATTGATTTGTAAACATTATTGATTAACATTGAGTGATGAATGAATGCAAAATAATCTATTTCATTTTGGTTAATGTGTTTCATTTATTTATTTATTTTTGTTATTGCTTTGGGGTAGTAAATTTGCCAGTTTTAGGCCTTGGTGGGCTGCGACGAGTAATTTAAGGCCATTCTTGGCCATGGCTAGTTTTAGGCCATTTTGGACCATCACTAGGTTTAGGCCATTTTAGGTCATGGCTAGTTTTATGCCATTTCAGGCCACTGCTAGTTATAGGCCATTTTGGGCCATGGCTAGTTCTAGGCCATTTCAGGCCATATGTAAGGTCATAATAAAGAACATTGCCAATTTTAGGCCTTAGTGGGCCATTTAGTGATGCAAACAATGGACATAATGTAAACAATGTACAATGAGAAGGATGCTACCATAAACCATGAATTTGAAGCAAACTATGTAAATAGTGATCATGATGTTGATGCAAGTAGTAATCATGATGTAAGTAGTGGAGTAATTACGCTGACACAAACAATGATCATTCCTACAACTGCTTCCTAAGCCATTGTGGGCTTGGAAATGCGTATGGTTGGGAGGTTTTGTTATGATACTTCTCTATGTCATCGTCTACCACTCGAAACTACAGCTCAGCCCATGTTTATTCTTTGTTTGTGCTGGTTTTGACCTGTTCAGGCATTTCAGTTTGAACAGGGGTTTGGTTTTTAGAGATTTCAATCTCTAAAACTTGCTCCATTCCTACATTGTTTATGGCTCAAGGAGTCACTTCATTTCCATGAATTACCACTTCCCCTCCTGCGTAGGATAAGTGGATTTCTTGGTGTATTGGTGAGGAAACTACCCTCAACTGGGCCAACCATGACCTCCCTAGGATCAGGTTGAACCCAGGCATCTCCTCTACCACTATAAACACCGTGCTTATCAGGAACTAGTCCCCTACCACAAAGTTTATATGTATAGTTCCTTTTACTAGCACGCACACCCCGTTAAATGATTTTAAGTAGGAAGTCATCATGGGCTTGATTTGATCGACCAAGCCGAATTTGTCCACTATGGAAAAGGGGATGACATTAGTAGTGGCCCCATCATCGACATGTACCCTTCGAATCTTGTACTAATCAACCTGAATTGTGATGAACATAGGTGTTGTCATCACCTGAACCTTTTTAGGGTCATCCTTAATGGACTCATCACAGAATGTTAACTGGGCTGGCCATGGTTCTTTGGCCAAGGAGGGCAACATGACAGCATGGATCACTTTCTCCTCTATTGGCATGATTTCATCAACTGGTATGAATGTTAACATGCAAACCATGGCTTCTCTGTGTGTAGTGGATGTCATCACCAAGTCATACAAGCTCAAAGTTGTATTTTTCTATTTCAAAGCCTATTTAACTTGGGAGATGGCATTGAAAAGATCCTACCCACCATCTTGTTTGTTATCCTTTTCCTCCTCTGTTCATCCTAGGAGACAAATCTCTCAATGAGGGTTAGCTTCAGGTTGAGGATTGTGCCTTCTTGAATGGGATGGTGGTGATTGCTTCTGTGTGGCATTGTCGGTTCTTGACGATGAGGGGATCATGGGCCTCAAGGATAAGGGGCTAGGCTTTGGGGGACCTAAGGTAGTACGCTCCCTAGCCATCTTGTCCACCAAATGCTCTTTCCATTTTTTGAATAGGGAGGCTGTGGTGCTACTTTCATTGCTTGGCTTTGCATGGCAGAAGTGCTTGTTTGTTTTGGCATCTTAATAATGAATGATGCCTGTGGTGTTGGTGTGGGCAGTGTAGTTTTGAGCACAAAGGGTGTAGGCATGAATGTATAAGGAGGGACCTTGAGGACAAATAGTTCTGGTTGTGTCATTTTTATCGTCATAGGGGTTGCTTCATTTCGATGAGGGACACACACAATGAACAATTGTTGTGGTGGTTCTAGGTTTCCATCAATGCCAATGACATTAATTGTGTAGCCCGCGTTGTTGGCATTTAGGGGATCCTTGTAAATGTGCATTAACTAGTTTTCTGGGTGAATAGGACTAATTTCTTCTAGGACTAGTTTTCCCTTATCGATCATGCATTGAATATCATCTTTCAACACTAGATAGTAGTCTGTATCATGACCACACAGTTGGTGATAGTCATAGAAACATTCCAGCTTGAAGTTCTTAGGAACTGATGGCTCATTAGGTGTGGCCAAAGAGGGGTTCCTAAGAAGTTCACAATACCGTTGATGTTGTTTAATTGCTTCCTCTGACATTAGTTTGTGCTATATATACCCAACTCCCAATAGTTGCTTCATAGTTTCTAAAGGCTTAATAGGTAATGGGCTATATTTGGAGTGATCCTTACACTCAAAGTTGGATTTAGGCTAGGTTGATGCCTCAGGTGCTGATGTTGAGGACTGACAGCGTTACTTGAGCCAGATGTGGTGTTGGTGGGCACTACGGTCACCTTTTTGTTGTTGCTATTGCTAGGTTTGGCTTCATTATCCACAATGGCCACCATAGTTTTTGTGGCCTTGCCCTTCTCTTTGTCTTTCTTAAGATGTGCATTTTTATATGTGACATAAGGTGGGTCTTTGCTAGCCTTGGCTGCGTCTTGGATGCTCTTGGTCTGAGCAAAAGCTTGACTGAGGGAGCATGGGACTAAGTAGTAAAATTTTGACTTGATAAAATCGTTTACTGCCCCCTTGAAAATGGCCAACAAGTGGACCTTAGCGATAGGCTCGCATATTTCATTCAAGGTGGTGCTCCACCACTGTATGAATCTTTGCACAAACTCAAGTGGGTCTTTCTTGACACTCTGCAGCTAGTCTAGCATGACTTTCAGTTTCAAGTTATACTTGAAATAGGTCAAAAACTGACTCAGCAGCTCCTCCAAAGTTAAGATGAAGGTGCATGGGAACACACAGTACTAGTCTAAAGCCTTGCTTGTCAAATACATGGCAAAGACGTGAATGATAGTGTGTGGCCATTGCTGTAACAACAAAGATTCAAACCTAAATGTTACCAAATGTCCATTGGGATCATCCTCCCCATTGTATTTCATAAATTGGGGGAGTGGCACCCTAGGGGGTAACATAAGGATGGGAATGACTGGGTTGATGGGATCATTATGGTAAAAATCCATGACCTGTACCATGTTAGAATCAGCAACTTTGAGGCATTTGATTTTCGTAGTGACGGTCTTGATAAGTTGAAGAGCTTGATCTGGACCCAATGATGTTGCAGATGGTTACGAGGCTACTTGAGTAGCCATCATATGCACCAATGGGGATTGCGGTGTAGGGGTAGTAGCCTAGCCCATGGGGGGTGCTGTTGGTGTTGATCTTGTGAATGGTATCACTTGGGGCATCCACCAGCCAGTGGGTGGTGTCATTGATGGGGCAGACGTTGATGGGGCTATGGGGTTGATAGGTTGCCTAGTTGGCTGGGCGGCCCATAGCCCTGTGCTAGGTTGTATTATGTGTGAAAGATGGTGCACTTGGGGTTGCACATAGTACGATACTTAAGAGGGTTATTCCATAGGTAAGGAAGGGGTTGGCACCCACCACCAGGTCAAGACTAGGTTAGCCACTAGTGGTGGGATAGGTGTAGACAAAAGACCAAAGGCAAAGCTCGCATGTGACTGAGATGTGGGCAAAGTGTGGATGTATGACAACGTAGCTGTAACGGATGTTGGATATGCTGCTGGGGTAGATAGAGAAGGGAGGGTAACTGTGAATGAAGCTGAAGGGCCCCTTTGCTAGTACGTAGAAGGTATGGGATGACTGGACATGGGTAACAAAGGTGCAGATTATGACGAGGTTGTACTAACCATAAAAGGGGTAGAAGCAAAGAGCAGATTAGACTAAAAGACAATGATATGTGGGATGACTATAGGGTAGGTTTGACCACCACCCTCGGAGTGGGAGTTCGAGTCTTCCTATCCATCTTGGAACACTTCATCATAGTGGGATACTATTTCTCATTCCCTAGAACTACTGACTGGCATCAACTGGTCCAGGACCCATTGATATTGTTTAGTCAATGGGATGACGATGTTAGGGGTAGGGATGAAATCCCTTCCATTTCAGTGGAGGAACTCAAAAATACATTTTTCTTCGAGTTCCTGATGGTCCAAGGGTAGATTCAATTGGACTTTTGCACAAAGGAAGTCATATCGCTCTACATCTTATGCCAAGTGCTGTGGTGACAGGTGCTGCAATCTAAGGGATTGACATGGTGCCAGCACCGAGTTGAGTGGCCACTCAGGACTTGTCATGTTTTGAATTGAGTAGGGAACCTCCAAGTTCAAGGTGGTGGCAACAGTCATTGTAGGAATCATTTTTCATTGTGAGGTGAAAACTTTAAAAGAGAGAAAAAATGCAACTAGATGTGCTAGGGAGATGCCTGTTACACTAAATAGGAGTGCTACACTAGGTAGTTTGCTATGTCCCACGAGGTGTAGGTAGCATGGAATGGTAAATAGGGTGAACGTTGTAAAGTGAGCAATCAGTTGGAGGCTTTAATCCTGCTGGATTCCAAAGGAACCATCATTGTGACTAGTCTACACCACACAGTGCGTAGAAAACCACAATGGTGTCATGTCTATGCTAGTAGGTGACGGGGTATAGACAACATGCAGGATTATCCATGATATGTAAAAAAGGGCATAAAAGGGCCCTTATTCTAGCACCAAAACTATAACGACTAAAAATGTTAGTGGCTGGAACACCAAGAGGTCACCGAGCATATAGCCTAACATCGAATTTGTGTGACGGCCATGGTGAATGTAGATGGATGCAGGGTGCCTTGAATGGTTTGGTTGATCAAATAGGGAATTAAGAAATGTACAATAACCTTTTGTAAACATTGTTTTTAAGGATGTTATATGCACATTGAGAGATAAGTGATGAACATAAATCAATTGAAAATAATGCAAAACATAAAAATAACAAAACAAAAATGAAACAAGTTTAAGTAAGGAAGTGCACTGCCCCAAGATTGGGAATCTGATCTTTACTGAAATGAAGGAGGTGTACAATAGATGGCAATGGGAATAAGCATAGCTTACAATAAAGCAATATGGCCACATTTTCTCAAACTACTATCAATAGCTTGCTAATAGGGACCCTCTGCTTGCTAGTCTTCTTACCAAAGCTGATCACCAGAGAGCTAAAATGCTAAGATCTCAACCAAAAAAAAGGCCAACCACTAGAGAAGTAATTTCCAAAAGCCAACAATGCTAAAATGTTATTGAATGCTCCAAGCCAACGATGCCAAAATCCAACCCTGCTAGAATGCTCCCAAAAGCCAACCCCTCAAACATTGTTTGCCAGGGTACTTATAGAGTTAGATCTGGGAGAGAAATGTTGTTTGAATGCCACATGTCCTGAGTCCCAAAAAGTGCTGACGTGACTATGTCGTGCTACTATGCAATGTTGAAAACTACTATACTATGACCATATCATTTGTGCCATATGTTCTAAAGTCTAGTGAGCTACTATATTTGTTGCAAAGAAAATTTTCGATCAGTTAATGCAAAGTGAATCCTGTGCTCCAAGACTACGTCTTTCCTACTCTTGCAAGAAAGGTCAAGCCTAGGGATAACTTTGGGAATGGTTAGGGGGTGCAAAACATGGCAAACTTGCTAACTTTGCCTATTGGAGAGGTGTTGGGATGAGAATAACCATTGCTAACCAATTCTGTAGCTAATCAAAGATGTCTTGAGGCTGCTACACGAGTGTTATGTTGTTTACGCTCTCCAACGTATGTAGCGTAAATACCTACATGCTACACTAGGTAGCGTAGCATAGTGTAGCTACTGGTCCTAAACAAGATCTTGCCTATAAGCCAAAAATACGTATCTGAGGCCTAGCTAGGAAAGCGACTGCAACCCTGTCTTTCATGCTAAAAGGTCTTGGGACCTGCTAAGTTCATCTTTGGGAAACTTTGGTGTTTTTCATCCTTGCTACACTATGCTATACTATGTAGCATAGCGCAACATAGAAACCAACATGACATGCATCCTCGCCTGGTTTTGCAATGCTTTGTCAAGAAATAGTGCTTGGATCTTGAGGGCAAAGCAGGATAGCTAGTCTTGGAGGCCGGAATGTGGCCAAGTGCAATCTTCTTACTGAAACCACTTTGTAGAGGNACCTAAAATGGGCAATAATGTGGGCCTACCATGGCCTAAAATTGGCACATCCTATGGTCCACCATGGCATAAAACGTGCAACATCGCATGACCTACCATGGCCTAAAACTATTGAATCTTATGGCCTGCCATGGCCTTAAACTAGAAAATGCCTTTTCACCTTGTTTCCATGTTAGCCTACTAAAACACTNATGTCTCTAGAGGGCTGAGTCATCATCAATGTGCATCTTTGGTACCTGTTCAGTCTTATTGAGGCCTGCTACTCTGTGTAGCGTAGCATAGTGTAGCAGGTTTCTTTAGTTAGAAAAATTATCAAACTGTTTAGCTCATCCTAAATACTTTCAGTAGCTCCTAACATGGTCTCTAGGTAGACCATCAGCTAGGTCAAGTACCAAGCTAGGCAGGCTGGAGAGTTCAACAGACCCGTTAGCTAGGGCAATAGAAAACTTGTTGGACTATATGGTCTACTTTTAGTGCCTACATTATTTGGATGATGCATCGTGATGTTGCATTTGTGGAAATCCTTGCCCAAATTTCAAGACTCTGGTGAAGCATTAGGGTCTTGAAATTTTATAGTGTTTTAGTAGGCTAACATGGAAACAAGGTGAAAAGGCATTTTCTAGTTTAAGGCCATGGCAGGCCATAAGATTCAATAGTTTTAGGCCATGGTAGGTCATGCGATGTTGCACGTTTTATGCCATGGTGGACCATAGGATGTGCCAATTTTAGGCCATGGTAGGCCCACATTATTGCCCATTTTAGGTCATGGTAGGCCCACATTGTACAAAGGAAAACATATGTTTTGTATTTCTAAAAATATTTAAAATTTTTTATGGGTTTTCTAGTTTTAAATTTTTCATGAGGTTTTTACATTTATATCATGCTAGAAACAAAAAAAGAAAATTCTTTACAAAATAAAATGCAAATAAAGAAATACTCCTAGACTATATGCAAAAGAAAGTTTAACATAAAGTAAACAAAATGACATAAGTAGGCAAAAGGAAATCTAGGTTAATACGCTATAGGTACATATGATCACATGGTCACAACAGCATAGGATGGAAGAATTAGGGGTATACATTACTTGTGAAATTGTTTTCTAATCTTTGAGAGATTAAGAAACATGTATGACCTATTTTGCACTAGCTTGTACTCTCCATCCCCTTCACTAATGATGTTAAAGGGAAGCTCTTCCCATAGCATGTCTCTTGATCCATCATTATTGTTCTTAGCCTTATTCGCTCCCTGAGGTTGCTTAACTTAATGGCTAGGAGTTTCTTCCTAAAACTCCACTTTAGATTCTATTTCTATATATATGTTATTAACCATAAGGGGAACCACATTATCACCATGGATGATAATTTCACCTCCCTCAAAAGGTAGGTGAATTTCTTGGTGGATAGGCAAGTATATGACTAGCAGTTGAGCCAACCAAGGTCTTGCCAGGATGAGGTTGAATCCTAGGATTTTCTTTATCGCTAAGAAATTAGTAGTTATGGGGAATTTCTCCCATGCCACAAAGTCTAAGGAGATAGACCCCTTAACAGTAATCCATGATCTGTTAAAGGACTTAAGAGCTAATGTTATTATATGTTGTATTTGTTTTGTCAGGCCTAAATGTTCAAGTATGATGTAAAGGATGATATTCATTGTAGCCCCATTGTTTACATGCACTTGATGCACCTTGTACTATCCTACTAGTATTATAATGAAAAGAAGCCCCTTAGGCACCTTGCCATTTTGGGAACTAGTTTTGATTTCTCTATCGTGAAATACCATTAATGTTGACTTTGTCTCCATGTGTGAAGAAGGCACTATCACCTCATGGATGGATTTTTCATTAGTGCAAATGTCCTTGCTAACATGGATGGAGATCAACATCTCAACTAGTACTTCACAATGTGTAGCAGAAGTCATGACTAGGTCATATAAGCTCAAGGTTATATTTTTCTACTTTAGAGATTACTTAACTTGTTCCATCACACTTAGGAAGTTTTTGTTGTTGACCATAATCTTGTCATCTTGGTTGTGCTTAACTTCCCTCATGCTCCCCAAAATGCATACTCCATGTTTTGGCTATTGCTATTATGACTTCTCCTCTTTTCCTTTCCTTTAGATTTTGTGATCCTTTGATGTTTTGACTGTTGAAGAAACCTAGGTTCAAGAGGTGATGGATATAGATGTTATGGGAGTGCACTTCAATGGGTCCACTTCCTTCCATGCCTTGGCTTGATTATCATCTTTATTATTAGGATTTTTCTTAGGCTTCTTCCTTTGCTAGTTGAGGCCTTTTGGTTGGCATTGGTTGTTGTAAGAAATAAGTTGTTACATTAGCCATCACGGGGAGTCGATGTTCCATTGAGTGGGTGGACTCAATTGTAGTAGGAGGAGGGGATACCCTAATATCAAAAGGCTCCTTGGAAGGAATTAGTGATGGCACCCTTATAACAAAGGGGGTATTGAACTAGTTGAAGCTAAAAGACCCCTTTAATTGATAGAAGGTATCGAAATCATGAATGGTTCCCTTTGTAGGCCTTAGGTCATGAATGACATTGAGTGCTACTATGGTGTATAGGCTATTATTGGCATTCAATAGGTCTTTGGACATGTGCGTCAACTAGTTTTGAGGTCAAATAGGATTAGAAGCATCAAGAACCAACTCACCCTTATCTATCATCTTTTGTAGGTCATCCTTTAGTGCAACATAGAAGTTAGTGTCATGACCTAGCAATCGATGGTAGTGGCAAAAGTAATTAAGCTTAAAATACTTGTGTGCATGAGGGTCATCTTTTATTTCTTAAGTAAGTTCCTTGGCTATCTCACATAGCCTCTCATGCCTCTCGCAGGCATTCTTAGTCATCTCCTACTATTCAGAAACTGGTCTAGGAGTTTAGATCATTTCAAATGCAACCTAGTGTATTTCACTCTATCTTTTTGCTCAAAACTAGGTCTAGAAGCAGTTGATGTAGTGGCCTTGGATGTTGAGGGCTAATTATCATGGTTGTTAGTAGGGTCCTTGGATTAATTTGTTCTTGGATTCTAATTGGTTATCTTGGTTTCCTTGGCCAAATTTGCCACTACCACATTGTTTTATCTACCCCTCTTCTTGTCCCTTCATGTGTGTTGGTTTTTATATGCCATGTAGGTATGGTCATGGATAGCCTTCATAGTATTCTCTATGTTTTTAGTCTGGGAGAAGGCTTGGCTTAGTGACCATGGATTAAGATAGTATAGTTTTAAGTTGATAAAATCGTTAATCACCTACTTGAAAATAGGTAAAAGGGTTGGCTGTGGTATCTCATTAAGAAGACTGTTCCATCATTAGATGAACTTCTACACTAGTTTAAGGTATCCTTGCTTGACCTTCATCAGCTAGTCAAGGATGGTGTTAAGCTTCAATTTGTACTTTAAGTAGTTAACAAATTATGATATCAAGTCTTCTAAAGAGGATATAGATCCTCTATGTAGGATGTGGTACTATTTAAGGGCCTTCCTCATGAGGGACATAGAAAATATCCTCGTTATTGTGTGTAGCCTAGCTTGTAGTAGCAATCATTTAGAGTGGAAGGCCTTGTCATTGTACTTTGTAAATTAAGGATAGGGACACTAGGAAAAAGAGATAAAGGTGGGATTGCAAGACTAATGGGATCATCTTGATAAAAATCCATGATTTTAATGATTTAAGATGTAGAGGCCTTAAGCCTTTTTAATTCCTCGATCAAGTGCTAGATCATTTGGAAGACTTGATCTAGGCCATCTAGTGCCCTTGGTGATTATGGGGCCTATACAAAGGGCTATAATATTTGTTGTGAGGCCTATGGCCTTGCTATTGGTTATGACACTAAGGGGAGAGGTTATGTCATCATGGTGGTCGATGGGCCAAATAGTATAAAAGACATTTGTCTCGATATCTGCGGCACAAATGGGACAAAAGGGATATGTGACCCCTAGGTGGATTCCATCTGGGTAGTAAGAGAGTTAGTGATGGTAATGACCACTGATGATGGCTACACAAACCAAGGTTATGTGTTGAACAACATGGGGGAATGGAAGGTTGTGGTCTATGTTACTAATTGTGTTTGGTGCACTACAATGACTAGTGTGGGCTCTAACATGGTTGGGTATGAAGGGGTGGAGGTTTGGGACATCTTTCCCATGGAAGAGGTGAGGGGATGAAGGTAGGAACTATGGCCTTGGGGGTTGTTTTTTGAAAAAGGCCATCCAAGAAATTCTCATGTTCAGATTTAATCTCAAACTCATCCTCCTACTGCAACTCATCTAAGCTAGCCTTTCTATCTCCCTCATCTATCTTAATTAATTGAGATATCACACATGCATAGGTTTTGATGAGGGATATTTGATTATATGAAAAATGGATATACTCCTTCCCATTGCAATGTATGAGGTATTACTTCCTCTTGTCTTTTTCCTACATTCATGGAATTAGCATGCTAGCTTAGATCTTAGCAAAAATGAAGTTACAATGGTCTTCATTTATGACTGAGAACTAAGGACTTCACCACCTAAGCCTTAAGGATTACTTACATTCAATCATGGTAGGGTATTTGGAGTAATAGACCTTCATAGCTTTTTGGCTAGACCTATTATTAGTGAAGTTGAAGGGTAGGATGGTCAATTGGCTAAACGACATGATGAAAATGCTAAAAATGGCTTAAAAATGTTTAATTAACAAAGGAAAATAAAAATTCTAGGAAATGAAATTTCCAAAAATGTCAAAATGGGTATCATTGCCAAAGGTTGGAGGCTGCAAAGGGGTAAGTATTTTTCAAAGTGGGTATGCCCCTTTACATAGAAAAGGCAAAAAGTGGGTATCAAACCCCAACCATGCTAGACTCGCTAGCCACACCATTGTTGGGAGAGCAAAGGGAGAAAGAAAGAGGGGGGAGGGGATGTGGGTGGATGTAGGGGAGATGGTTAATATGGAATCTTACACCTCTCTTCTCAACATTTGGGAAAGGGAGTTTACTTTGGAAAATTTTTGTTTCTTGCTAAAAAAAAAATGAAAATCCAAAATGGCAAGTTTGATTTTTTCAACAATATGAGTTTTAGCAAGCTATCAATGTTAACCCTACTAGAAAATTTTCATAGAAAAAGGGAAAATTGTTTTGAATGTAAGATTAACAACACTAGTCTAGTTGACAAATTTTCCAGCAAAAGGAGTAAAGGTCTTGGTAGGATGCCAATGCTATCTTTGAAA
Organism: Gnetum montanum; assembly: GCA_015680685.1. NCBI lineage: Eukaryota > Viridiplantae > Streptophyta > Gnetopsida > Gnetales > Gnetaceae > Gnetum > Gnetum montanum. The sequence continues at coordinate 270,193 of MNCI01006679.1, read as the reverse complement.
CTCACAGCAATTATTGTGAAAATTCTGAAAATCCAAAAACCTAAAACTTCTATGCTAGGCTTTGGTTGTAGGAGGGATGGGTTGTAGTGTTGGTTTTGCAGCAACAATATGTTAAGAAAATTTTGTAAAAAATATAGAAAAGGTTTTGAAAAATTTAAGCAATTCTTTCAATCTGGTCACAAGTTTAGATGTAGAATTTGGATGGAAGTCCTTCTTCTAGCACTAGAAAATTGTTGTGACTAGAAAATTAAAGATCCCAATGTAGCAACTTTAACCCTAGATCCCAAGGACCTCTATGAAAAATAAGATTTGAGATATCCTACATAGTCTAGAAAATCATCCAAGGACTTAAGGATGGTCAAACTAGGTAACAAAAGTGAAAATGTAGATACAAATCTAGAACATAAATGCACTAAAATGAAACAAATAAATAAAACTTGCACATAAATAGAACTATAAAATTTATTCTAATAGAAATATATAAGGTTCAAGGAATGTGTACAATATGTGGCTAGAGTAGTAGGAAGGTTGACTTTAATGGGGGTTCATACTCCATTGAAACCAATGACTTTGGGTGTCACGGTTAGCTCCATGACTCGGAGGCTCTACAACTCCCAATGATATTGAACCTTGTTTCTCTTTGCACCAAATCTACAACATTGATGATGTGGGGGAATGAGATGTACAGGGGCTTCTTGGCAACCAAAAGTAGAAATGCTGGGAGTCTCAAGATCAAAATGCTTAGGGTTGGTACCAAACACTCAATCTTAAAGGGGATAAAATGGATCACAATGGCTTTAGAGGTTTCATGCTTGGGGAATTCAAGAAGCTATGTATTTGCAAGATTGAAAAATCTCTTGAATGTAAAAGTATGCTTGAAAATGCAAAAGTGTGGAATCTTTCTATGGTGTTGGTGCTTGGTTTTTATAGGATTTTGACCATAAATTTATCTTCAAATTTTGCTTGATTGATCACCAAATTTTGGCTCCATGTAGATGTTTGTAGGTATACAAATATAGTTGGGTTACTATGTATGGTAAATTTTGATATCCCCATGGCATCAAAACCATTTCGTTTACTAAAAATAGTAAATGGGAATTTCATCCATGCTAGAATCTTCTATCCATGCTCAACCTTTCAACAACAATTTTGGGATGTAGGGTCAATGCTAGAGTTGGATAATGTTACATCCCCCAAAAATGGGTATAGGTGGATCATAACCCCACATAGGTGTTTCTAGTGTTGTAAATGTTATACCCCCCACAAAACACACCAAAATGTCAATTTTGGTCATT
>MNCI01006679.1:240716-268874 GCA_015680685.1 Gnetum montanum | reverse complement strand
CCCCCCGCAACCCCCCCCCCCTCCTCCCCCCAGCCCAAATACAGGCAGAATATGACTTCTTTTCTCTTGGAGGTTGAGGCTTCGATAACTTATGAGGCATTTTTCAGCCCCCAAAATCTAAAGTATGAAAAATTGCCTCTTAGATTACAATTTTCAAATTTATAGTGAACGTTTAGCCTTGGGTTTAATTGGGTAATGGTTACGAAGGTTACAACATGGATTTTTTCTGGTGTTTTAGTGCTTGCACACACTCTTTCAATCCATGAACTTTTAATTTCAAGATTAATTTCTTCGCTTCATTCATACTATAGCTTCTACCAAACTTTACTTTAAGCTTTTCAAACTTGAATTCATAATTAGGGCTTAATTATTTTTTTCAAATAATTATAAGTCCTAAATTATTTTGAAATACTGAGTTCCTTTCTTGTTGATATATTAAGCTTAATTAGAAATTGAAATCCTTTAGTACTTCTCCATTTATGCTCAAAATGTGATGAATTTCTCTAACCATGACCTTAATCAAATTCATAAGAAAAATCTAGAACTAACTTGGAACAATCATCACTTGTGAAATGCTAAGCAACATAAGGACTAAATGGTAGCATATATTTCTAGTAGTAGGAATGGTTTATCAAGGTAAACCTTAATTCGATAAGGTTTCTTGCAAAAAATAGGAATCTCTCGATATAGAAGGTTTATGCCCTTTCCCAAAAGACCACAAATGAGATCACTACCTAGAAGAATGAGTCCTAGAAGTATAAATGAGTTAAAAATCATTACAGGGTCTAGGTCAATATGCTCAAGGAAATTAATGAAATAGAAGTTAAACTTATAAATATGAAGGAAAATAAAGCCCTTCAACAACTCCAACAAAGAGATAATATGTGGTAGTCCATATTTAATGGTCTTAATGCATAAAAACAAGTAAAGATCTATCTAAAGAAGTTATAAATCAAAGACATAATAAAGTACATAGAGCTTTTCAACATCCAATATGTAATGTTGGCAATGCTAATAGCAAGGAGGCCTAGATCAAAGTTATAGAAGTAGGTGGCTAGCTCTTGCCTCCTCTATAAGGGAAAGATCAAACTTCACAAGGAGACTAAACAAAAGTTGGAATTGGAAGTGGCTAACATAGATATTGAGGTTCTCAAATTAAAATTCACTAATTAAATATATGTTGATGCAAACCTAGCTAGAAGAATAAATAACTACCATGAGCTACAAAACCTTGTCCATACATTTGACATCCAATAGGCACATGCTAATTTTTACCAAAAAGTATCTAATCTCTTTATGCATTACACTAATTTTTTAATTATGAAAAATGACAGTCAAGAGTTTTTTTATTTGTTAAAGTTAACTAGTTAGTTCCATACCTCCAAAATTTTTTAAGAAACTCGATTCCATTTTGTTCACTTAATGATGAATTTTCAATTAGTCATGGGAGTATGATGAAGTGTTAATAAGTTAGCTGCATTGAGACATGTTTATCAATGTAGCATAATCAATGCATCCTCATTGATGCATCTCAAGCTACGTTCACACATATGCATCAATGCTGATCCTCTAAAAGCCTATATAATCATGCACATGAACCACATTTATGGTACTATTTTTTAATTCCTTAGCTAAACTCTTGCAGTTTTCTCTTGTAGAACTCAACAAAATTTCTCATTGAGTACATGCACATATGGATTGAATTGATTGTAAAAAATTTTATTCAGGTGCAATATGTACTTGAACATAATTGCATGAAAAAAATAACATCAAGATTTCTTCTCTTCATTATATCACTTAGATTAGTATAATTTTATTTTCTAGCATTCTACTTAACTATAGTTTACTTTCTTTTACTTAAGAATTTAATATTCTAATTCATAAGTAACATGAGTACAAACACTTTGAGCATAATATAATAATGCTTGGTGATCTTAGGAGTGAATACTTGGTACACCCAATAGTAAACAGTTTCTAATCCAACAATATTATTTATACATTTGTTATGTATACAAAAGGTGGGAATGGATGCTCCAAATTTTGGATAGTTTAGTTATTAATTAGTAAAGTTAATATTTCAATCCTTCCTTCAGTTAATCATTTTATAGATAAAGAAAATAATAAAAATTTGAATAATAAATATCTCACAACTCAATCACACATAGCCATATAAACAAAGTTAACACAAGTGATCACTGGAAAAACAATGACTAGTGACCACATGTTTTACTTGCTAAGGACATAGGCCACTTATGGAGAAGGAGTTAATGGAATTTGACTAGATTGTATGTACATGCTTGTGACTCATATGGTTAGGTGTAGGAAATACCCACTTCCCATCACCTAGAAATAGAACTATAACTTGCAAGAGAACATTGGAAGGTAACAACTTAAGAAAAATGTAGTTGTAGTAGAGGAAAATGATGTGATGTCAAAATTTTTAACATGATGCATCAAATAGACTTAAAAAGAAATAAAAATCTATTGGTAAGTAGATCCTAAAAAATAATGCTAATTACTTATGAATAGGTCCTCTATCACTAAAAAGATTTTGCAATGAGAATTGTTATAATTGAATTCATAGAAATCTTACACATATGATCCAAAAATTCCGTGGGTGCTAAATAATTGAAGATATATCTCAAATAAAAAGGAAACTTATAGATCAATAGAAAAACTAATAATATAAGTCATTTTTTATCAAACACATGTTAGACATAAGGAATTGAATTTTGTGAAATAGTAGTTAGAGAAAAGTAGTATAGTATAAAGAAATAGTATATGTTACAATAAAATTATTATTCTTACATGATGCAAGAACCTTAAAAAAGAATCAATTATGAATTTTGAGAGAGAAAAATTGGATAAGCACTTAATAGAATAAACCCAATTATGGAAAATAAAAGATAAACTTTACTTCTAGATTAGAAAAAATGAAGGTAACAAAATATCCTCATAGTAGTGAATAATTATGAAGTTAGAGATTAGGGAAAACCTGCTAAAAGACAATCCATGAGATTGGAAGTTAGAGATTTTGATGCTCATGAAGACAACTGCTAAAATAAGTGTTTGGAAAATAAGTTTTCTTTTCCTCCCATGAGTTTTAGTTAATGTATAACAATTTATTGATTAGGGATATAGTCCTATTTATAAACTAGAAATGCCTCATGGATCTATAAAAATAATGCATTGGATTTTATAAAAGATTTTAGATAAAAAGCAATGTATGTAGCTATAGAAATTTTGAAGATGTAATTAATATAGAGTAATGACACAAAGTATCAAAATATAAAATGATACTAGACATTAACAACATCAAAGCTAATGTACAAGCTACAATTCAAGATCGATGTAGAAGATGACACTAAATGTTGAAATGACACTTTAGACGATAAGAAAACAAAAATAACGTCATACCTGACATGTGACATAAAATTTGGACATTGGAGATGATGATAAAAAATGTTTCAATGACATAGGATATTAAAAATAATTGAGCCATTGAAGTTATGAAATGTACTTAAAAGTTTGAGTTACATTGAAAAAGCCAAAGTGGATACAATAGATAAAAAAAAAAAAGAATGAACTGATTAAAACATTTAATCAGAATCAGAAAAGATTATGTACCATGATAAATATTTTACAAGAGTAGTTGGTAATATAATATTTTACATCTCACTACAAAGATTTATTATAGATAGTTATTAAGAAAGATTATTAATTACCATTTGTCCTAACTATCTATCCACTACAACTTCTAGCTACATACAATAAAATAAAAAATAAACTCCTCAAATGATCTTCTATGTAAAAATAATTTTGATAGCACAACCTAAGAATCCTTGAATTCCAAAAAATTCCATAGTAAAGGACACAACCTCAAAGTCAAGTGATGAATCATCTTCTAGTATATATGATAGCCTTTTTAAGTGCAAATATATATGCTTATCTTGTTTCATGACTTAGTTTACTTTGTATTTTCTTGTTTGTAAGATTATATCTTTAGTAGGTTCTTTTGATGGTGACATTTTTACTTTTAAAATTATCATGATATGCATATATTTATTTTATATAGTTAACTCAACTATTATTTTATAATAAAATTTTAAGGAGATAGTTACCCTTGATATCTCTTATCATACTTCTTTTTATTTTATATGAAATTTAATGACTAAAAGAATTTATAACATTTTTTAGAAAATGAAATATGATCATCATCACTTTATACTTTATAATTTATATCTTTAATCATTAGGGATGTAAATATTTTAGTCATACAATGCTCTAATTTAAATGAAATTTTTGATGGAATTGCAACTAAATATGCTTATTACATAGCCATTAGTAGTAAATAAAATCTCTAATTTAAGTTATGTCATAGATATCTATAAGAAGTGATATTTTATTTATCATTTAACTTAGAAAATTTTTATAATATTTATATAGTAAAACACATAGTTTTATCTTCATATTAAGCTTGAGGGATGGTGTTAAATTTGTTATGTTCTACTAAGCTTAACATGTTAAATAAGGTCCATATTATGTAACAACAAGAAGGTTCTCAATATAAAACCATGATATTTATGTAATATGGCATTTATTCATTATGTTATGTTTGCCTTAATTGTATTATTTTAATCTTATAACTAATTTTAACTATAGGTCATATCTATCTATGTCTATTGACATGATGGTTTTTCAATACCTTTATATACATTTTTCTTCATTTGATTGTTAGTATGATCTATATTAAAATAATATAGAAATATGTAAAGTATGACAACTATGACTCTTTTTTCATACCAAGCTAGTTATTTGCAACTTTAATATGCAACACTGTGGACATTAGTTTGTCATGGTGTGTTTTATCCCTCAACTTCTATTTAATATCAAATATAATATAATTGTTTCTAGTTTCTTTGAACCTGGTAATCTAAACATCACAAAACTGAATAACATATACTAGCTAATTCTCTCAACACATCATCCATTAACCTTATAAAAATAGCAAGAGCATTGATTAGTCAAAATTAAATGGTTAACTACTCATAAAATCCATCCAAAGTTTTGAAAGTAATTTTTCACTAATCCCTTTATCTAATACTTATTTGATGATATCCACTCTTCAAATAAATCATGAAAAATACTTCAACATTAACAAGGGTATTAAGACTATCATCAATACTAGGAATAGAAAAATGGTACATTATGGTTATCTTATTAATAACCTTGGAATCAATGCACATTCTCAAATTATCAATGTCCTTCTTAGGAACTAACACTATTAGTACCACACACAAGGATATTAACTTCTTAATGAAACTATTTAAAAATAATTTACTAAGATACTTTTAAAGCTTCTTCATCTAATATGGAGTTATCTAGTAGGCTCTTTCATTTGGTATGGTTACCCCTACTATAAAGTCCATTTGATGCTAAATAAACCTAGTAGAAGAAAGCCCTTCCAATGTACCCTTGTATATATTTCATTTTATTACTCCTTAGATGTTGCAAGTATTGAGATAATGATGAAATCAAGCCTAGCTTGCTCATGAGCTTGAACATACTCTTTCTTAATCAACAAAATCAAAATTGCATTAGTAAAACTATTTTTCTTAAATTAATGTAAAGACATGAGAACCAATTTATGAGATATCCTATGCACAAACCAAATATTTTTTTTTCCTCATCAAAAGTAGGCTTTTTGTTAAATTTCCAAGATCTACCAAGAATTACATCAACATAATAAATTAGAAGAATTTCACATGATACCTTATCGGGATAGCAACCAAACTTAAAGGAAAGAATGCATTTCTCTTTTACTTATTTATAATAATCTTTGGAAAGCTATTAAACTTTATAGGACCTTGAATGAAGAAATTTGAATAGAGTTAATCTTTGAATAGTCTTAGTAAAAATCACATTTTCTTCATCTCCACCATTAATGAAAATATAAATCCATTTACCACTAGATAAACATATAGCCCCAATTCTAAAACCCATTTTTCTATTAGAATCATCAACATTGATATTTTCCATGAAAGTACAAAAATTAACTTTAGTAATATCTTCAGTTATCAATGCATTAGAGTTATCATTTCAATTTACACCTATTATGATTGTTTTTATGTATTTGGTAGGAAACTATGATCAAATTATGAGTTGCATAAGCTTACAGTACACAAAATGAGACCCAATGCTAGTCACAATCATCTACAATAAGATATTAGAGCTACTAAAGCACTAGAATGAATTTCAAACATTATCTCTATTCTAACAAGAACCTCATAGTAGACTTGTGGACTATATGAATGACTAGAGATATATATGAAATCCTCTCTAAGTTTGAGTTTTAACTTAAAAGGAAACCAAGGATTCAAAATATAAAATGTCTTATGTAAAAGATAGTTCATCAAACTATGATTAATTGAAAGCCACAGTTACTTGTAGTCAAGAAAATATAACTAGTAACTATTCACATGCAAGAAACTATGTTCACAATCATTCGTAAAAGAATTCTAGAATAGAACCTATGTTTTTTATAAGTATGAGTTGTAAGTCAAAACAACTCACAATTTATCTTTAACTATTAATATTTGAATTATTTGTTTGTTAGTTTAAAATATGGATTACTACAAGTTGTAATGACCCATAATAACTAATCCAAGTTTAAATATTTATATTGATAAATATACATAAGCTTACTATAAGTCACAATAGCTAGCAACTTAGAAATTGCTATTAACAATGAGCCATAGAAACTTGTAATTCCTATCCAAAAATTTAAAAAACTGAATTTGGATTTATTTTTTGAAATATTTAAAGGTATAAAAAATGAAGAAAAAATATAGGAAATAAAAAATAATAGAAACCAAATAGAGTGAACTAAGAGCATAGTATAGAGTATATTAAGATTTTTTGTTTGCTTATTGATGTGAATTTGTAAATAATTAATAGTAATAAAATTTATGATTAAGAGTTAATGAGGTGTAAAATGTATGGCTTAACTCTTAGTAAAGTATATGATCAAATGATATGTGGCTCTTAAGGCTGCTAAGTATAAACATATTACAAATGATTAGAAATTCTACTTCTAAGGGTAATGAAATGTAAAGCTATTTTATCCTATGGGAATAAGTATTTGTTCTTGGTTTTCTATACACATCCTAGGCTAATGTAATTGTTACTATGATGTAACTTTACTATTGAGTGAATTAAGAAAAGTCATTAGTGGATTACCAAAAATTTACACGTTGCACATGAAACTAGTTGTACTTATTCCACCTTACTAATAAACATTGGAATAGTAAATGGCATAGAAAATGTAAATAACATAGTAAAAAATAAACAACATGGAAAAGTAAATCTATTCTATATGAGACACTATAATAATGAAAAATAATCTTCATCTTTATTATCGTTTATGAATTATATCTAGGAATAATCTACTCAGAAAAATATGTTGGAAAACTGCAATTCATCATATTGTGGGAACTCATAACTACTTCTAACTTTATAGAAATAAACAACAACAATTTTGCTAAATGTTGGCCAAAAACTTATTTTCGATGCAATGGTGGAATCTTAGTTATAGGTATGATCATGGCCCACTAAATTATATCTCTAACAAGATATGTCAAGCTACAATATCGCATCTATGATATCATAGTCCATAATAAAAGTATTTCATCATACCCCTATAACTAATTGAAAACTCATTCTTGATTTCAAACAAAAGAAGAATAACATTTATTACAAACTTGTGGGATTACATGGACTTGGCATCATGACATATATACATAATTAACTCTACTATTAATGTTGCATCTTTATTTGAGTGGTGTTACAAAATTATCATGCAATGCATGATTGAGACATGATAGAAACAAAATAAAATAAATTAAAAATTGATGTAGTGGCATCACATCATTATGGTGGTGGCTCCTCCATTAGCCTTTTCCTTTTATCATATGGTTTCTAGAACTGGTGGTGCATTAGCTTTTACTTGAACAAATTTCTCTATTGCAAGTGTAGGCTGATGGATCGAATATGACTAAATCTCTTATTCTATAGGAGGAGCTTGATTTGTGTCTTATCCTCTTTCTATTTCTCTAGATTTCTTTTCCCATCATTGTGATGATCTTTTAGCTTTGAATATTCTCTTATTTGGTTGACACATGATAGAAAAAAAAAACAAAATAAAATAAAAATTAATGTAATGAGATCACATTCAAGATGGTAGTGGTTCCTCCATTGGTCTTTTCCTTTTATCATCTAGTTTTTGAAACTAGTGACACATTAGCTTCTACCTAAATAGATTTCCCTATTGCAGGTGTAGGCTAATGGATCGAGGATGACTACATTTCTTATTCTATAGAAGGAGTTTGATCAATGTCTCATCCTCATTCTATTTCTCTAGACCTCTTTTCCTATCATTATAATGGTCTTTTAGCTTTGGATATTCTCTTATTTGATATCTACAAACATAAGAAAATTCAAGAATACAAAAAAATTTCAAAAAAAATTCATAACAATTCCTAATCGCTATCTTTGATTTATTATCTAAAATGTATTAAAATGACAAATTAGAAAGAAACATTGACTTTGTTGGCCTATGTTAGATTATAATGTGATTAATTCATACGGTTCTTACAATTAAATATTCTTTCAAGTGTCAAAAGAACTTTTTGCAATTTTCAAAAACTAAGCATAATGCTCTTCTCCACATCTAAGATGATCATTCCATGAGTAAAAGGAATAAAGAATGGCTTAAATCGAACATGCAGTAAGGAGGATATGGTGTTGTAAGTGTTTTTAGAAAGAAAAAACAACATGAACTCTTCTTTTGTAAAATGATGTAATGGAAAAAATTTCTAATGGTTTTCACATATATATAGATTTTTATTAGAGTAACATCAAAGATGCATCATCATTGATGTAATATCATAGGTCCTCATATATCATATCTATAACATTATCTTCGAAATTTTCAAAATTTTTGCAAAATTTGATGGGATGGGTATTCTAAATGTGTAAAGACAATTGAAAGGTTCCTCATCATAGATTATGCTTAAAATGTTAGATTTTTTATGTCAAAATTATTTTAAGGAAGGATTTTAGCCAAGGTAAGTAAACTAAGGTTTAGGATATGATTTGATAAAAATTGCTAAATCAATGAATGAGTATGAATATGTAGGAAAATAATAATGATTGTTAAAGTATCCAAGAGCTACAACATGATGGGAAATTGATCATCAATTATGAAACACAAAATTTATCCAAGTAGATCCTACCTAGAGTAGCCTTGTATCATTAATTCTCTTGTATAACCACATCTACAAGTGTTCATGGGTACTCAAAGAGTTGAATGTAACTCATAGTTATCTTCAAAACCACACATGTTAGTATTACTTTAATAAAATAATACTATGTCATACAAAACCATTAAATGATAATGATATAGAATCATAATAGCAAGGATTATAGAAAATGAGACGTAATGTGCCTTACCATTAGCATAATTAATTATATGTGTAATGCATGCATAAAATAACCATTATCCTATCTATCTAAGAACCAAAATAAGTCTATAATACTTTTTAGTGACATCGTATTGTATTATCCCAAAACTAACAATATTAATACTATGACAACTGTAAGAAATATCATTACTTAGCAATGAAGTACAAGGAATTAATTTATTAACTATGTAGCTTATTTAAATAAGAATTGGTCATTGGTCAAAGGAGTACCTTTAGACATGGGTAAAATGTCTTTCTAGCCCCATAGGCAATGTGAGTCTAAGAACCTTGAAATTCTAAGAAGTCACCTACCTTCAAGTATGGATAACATGTATTTTGTATTAAACCTCCAAAAATTTTTATTATGTGTTGGATCTGGAAAATTTGGTTGCTGGAATGGAAACTAGAAAATCCTAGGTGCTAAATAGTTTTAGCCTTGAATCCCAAAGGCATTTAAAACATGGGAGTCAAGGCATCCTAGACACTCTAGCCAATCACCCAGGGACTTATGAAAACATATATAGAAATGTAAACAATGGTGAAAATAGAAATGGAATTGTAGATTCAAAATTAAAATAGACATAGAAATTGAAACATAAACTTAAATCTACATAATGATGAACTATAAATTTATTGAAATGAAAAATGCATAAGGTACAAGGTTCAAGAAGTACAAATTTGTGTGCTTGGGTGCACAAGAAGTTCATTTGTTTAGATCTTGAGGTTCATTGAAGCTGGTAGATTTCATTTTGCACTCAAACCCCATGATCTGAATACTTCTTAACCCTAATTTATGGCAATTCCCTACTAGTTTCCACTAGAATCTACCACTTTTGTCACATATGGTATTCCACCCTTCATGTAATGGTATCACATTAAGAGTCTCTAATGCCCACTATAGATACTAATTTTCTCTCAAAGATGGTTCAAGGTTACAAAAGGCTCTTGGTTGCAAAAATGCAAAATTTCTTTTAAAGTTGTGAAACAATTGAACTTAGTACTGCTCAAAAAGTTGTAAACCCCAATAAGGTACTCATGTTTGACTTATATAGGCTATGGAATTGCTGATTTTAGGCTTTGTACATCACTGTCATGATTATTCATAGACTAATGTTTATTTGCAAGTGTAACGGTAGTGTAGGCGATCATTTATAGTAAGTCTTGATACATCATAGGCACCAAAGCCCATCCAAATACTATTAATTTTAAATGGACTTTTGTGACTACACTAGCACCATCTCAACTATGCTAACTCTAGTGGAGTATGCTAAGATTGTTGAAAACTACTTGTAAGCATGATGTCTATGCTAGCCATGCTACAATTGTTGAAGACTTACAATAACTACATTTACCACTATTCAGAAAATGGAAATCCCAAAAATTCCAACACTAAATATGTGCATCTACATTGGTTTTTTTTTGGTGACTAAACTAGGTTTTGATGGAAAATAAAAACCTAATACCATCTATAGTAGGGGTAGATGGTTCCAACGTAGTTGAGGCTATACCCCTACAAAAACCCATGAAAATGATAAATTTGGTAATTCCCAAGGCATTTTCAACCTTCCCAAGCCAAAATATAGACATGAGGTAACTTTTTCCACTTGGGAAGTGAGGCAATAGCAACTTTTGAGGCATTTTTCAACCTCAAAAAGTTAAAGTATGCAAGATTGCAGCTCATGGACTACAAATCTTACATTTACAATAAAATATTACCTCAAGTTGGAAGCCCCTCTTTGTTCATGTTTAGAGGATTGACCTAAGAGACATCAACAAAGAATAAAAAATAGCACTATAGGTCCAATACCAATGTTCGCTCTCTATGCTTGATTTAGTAGTATCCAACCATGCCAAAAAGTGCTTGTGATGATGATGGGATAAGGTTAGGTTAAGGGTTATAGTTGGCTATAAGGAAAGGACCATAGAGTTAATTATGAGTTCCAAATCTTGATTTCATGGTTAAAATATGGCACTAATATGTTGCTTAATCAGTAAGCTTTCGCACTTCATATTTTGAAGTGTTTGCTACTCAACGATGCATTTGACAAACCAACACCTAGCTCCAAGGTCTCTTTGGCCATTAGGCTCCTCCCTTTGCATGTTTAGAGCCATTGATTTGTCCTTTTGGGTTTTATTGACCATTTAGCTTCTTGATAATATGCTTCCCCATTTTTTTTGGTGGGGTGAAACTTTCATTGAGTTTCATTATCAAGGCTGGTTTTGATTTGGTTTTCCCATCCAATAAGATGTATTATATTCAATAGACTTGATGGTGGAGCATGATGAAGGGATATCATATGACCACAATGCATGAGTATCAAACATTGGTCATCATAGTCATTTAGGGTAAGGAAGGTTATAATTAGATTACAAGACATGGCTCAAGGAGTGGTAATGGAAATATTGAGAAACAAGCACTCTTGGTATGGTAGGAAAAATTCACCAAATATTGCACATCAAGATGACATGGTGAATTGCTATCATAATGAGTTGCATCTCTATGATGATTTTGGCCTTCATCTTGTAAGCACAACTCCAAAAGAATAGGAAAACTAGACAAAGAAGTCATTTTATTACAATATAATGCATAAGGCCATATAAAATAATTTGCAAACTAGACCACCAAATTTCATAATCAATACTTCCAAAAGGTATTTTCATCAAAGTTTTATAGTCCATTCATTATGCAATAAGATAAGAAGAGGTCATGTAGGCTCACTTATTATTTTTTGTTAAGGTCATTGATGTCAATTGTTAGTTCTCATAGGCTACATGTAGTAAGATGTTAGATAAGAATTATTGATTACATTGACCAACTTGTTTCCATCCATATCCACTATCCTAAAGGCTTTGTTGCTGTAAGCCTTAGTGACCAAGAAAGGCCCTATCTAATTACTTGAGAATTTTTCTACATGCTCAAGGAAAACTTTGAGAACTAGTTCTTCTTCCTTGATCTTATGCTTGTTCAGGTCATGGTGATGTTCTTGTTTCTACCTCTCTTAGTACCAGTTAATGTGAGCAAGCATGTGCACCCACTGCTCTTCCATCAAGTCTATATCCATGGTGCATAGCTTCTTGTTCTATTCATCATTGATGAAGTTATATAGGGCTATTTGGAGTAATGGCACCTATAATTCAAGAGGAAAAATAGCTTTAGAACCATAAATCAGGCTATATGGGGTTACACTAGTTGTAGCTCGAAATATGGTTTAGTAGGCTCAAAGTGCATGTGCAAGTTGCTCATGCCACTTGCATTTTCTATTGCTTAGCATCTTCTTGAGAAAGTTTATAATGGATTTATTGCTTGATTCTTCTTGCCAATTGACTTGAGGGTAATATGATGATAAGAAGGAGTGCTTAATGCCTAAGTTCTAACAAAGTATTTTCATTTCCTAGCTACTAAATTATGGTACATTATTTATGACTATCGTCATAAGTATACCGAAACAAGATACTATGTTATCAAGTATGAATATATAGGCTTGCTAAGATGTTCTCTTTCTTAGATGAATAACTTCAACCCATTTTGTAAAATACTTGGTTGCAATTATGATAAAGTTATGCCCTACAGAAGACTTAGGCATTATAGGTCCAATGATATCCAAGTCCCACCATTGAAATGACCAAGTTAGTTGAGTGGTTTGTAACTTAGTTGGCGGTACATGTATAAGGTTACTATGTCATTGGAAAGTATCATAAGTTTTAATCTTCTACATGTAGTTTATTTCCATATAAGAGTAGTAATAACCTAGTTATCTAATCTTAGTAGTCATGGCTCTAGGTCCTATATGTCCTCCACATATACCTTCATGAACTTAATCTAGGACTATGTGGACTTCAAATTTTCCCAAGCACACTAACAATATGCCATTGTACGACCATTAACATAATGTGTTATTACCTACTATGAAATAATATTTTAATCATTTATGTACAACATCCTTTTAATTAGTAGTCAGTCCTTGTGAAGCTTCACCATGCATATGGTAAAACTTGATATCATCATACAACTCCTTTGTATGAGTAGTATGAACTATGGATATGGAGTCATCCTTAGTGTTTTGTGTGATGGGAATAGCACAGTTCATAGTTAACAAAGGAAACTTGCTAAAAACATCTAGCATCACACTGAGGACTAGTGTTGTAATTACATCACTGATGGTGTTCATGGTTTAGGGTACATGCTAGATATCAATGTCTATATACTATTGCATTAGTTTCTTTCCTAGGTCATAGTAAGGTTGCAAATGTTTGGCTTCACATGCATAAACCTTAGTTATTTGGTCAACCACAATTTGCGAGTCAGCTTTGATCATTAAGTCTTTGATTCATAGGTTACAAGCTACCATCATTCCCTTGATCAAACCCTCATACTCCACTACATTGTTGGTGCATGGGAATTTGAAACGATAGGCAAAGAGTTGAATTTCACCACATGGAAATCTTATGATGGTAGTGGCACTAGCCCCATGGGCAATTGAAGCTTTGTTGAAGTTCATGATGGCCTCATTATCCTTGGGCACTTGGCTAATGATGTTGATGTGTTCATCAAGTAATTTAGGGTCTATGGCTACATGGTCTTCTATTGATGAAGTAGTAAGTTATGTAGCTATAGCTTGACCTTTTTTTGAGGCTTGGAAGATGTAATGAAGGTCAAACTTCACTGTTATGAATTTCTAATGGGTTGTATGAATACTTTCATAGGTATTCATTGTTTTGGATCTAAGTATGTTATCTTTGCAAATTACATTGACTTGGATCCTAAATAGGTAGTGTCTTCACTTTTTCAATGAGAAGACTAGCCCTAGATAATACTTCTTTGCTTTGGTGTATCAAGTCTCATAGGTAATCAATGCATGGCTCAGATAGTATACTGGCAACTTTGATCCATCATCTCATTTCTGACAGAGTAGAAAGATAATGGACATGTTAGAGATAGCAAGGTAGATGTAAAAGGGTTTATTCTTTTATGGTGGATAGATCATCGTTTATTATGCCAAATCTTGCTTAAGGTTTTCAAAGGCTTCCTGGCATTGAGCTATCCACTCATAGTGAACTCCTTTCTTAAGCAGATTTTTCATGGATTATAACTTATCCTTGAGCCTAGCGATGAACCTACGAATATACTGTAATCTACCGTCTAGTCCTTGAAGATCCTTAAGGTTGGTTGGTGCTGCCAAGTTGGAGATGGCTTTAACCTTATCAGGATTAACATGTATTCCTACTTTAGATGCTACAAAGCCAAGCATCTTACTAGTTTTAATGCCAAATACATACTTCTTAGGGTTAAGCCTAAGCTCGTATTTGAGGCATCATTTTAGCACAAGGTCAAGGTCATGTGCATGATCATTGGACACTTTGGACTTAATGGCTATATCGTCTATGTAATCATTGAAAAAACCTAGCATATAGTCACGATAGATATACATCATAGCTCTTTGATATGTTGCTTCTATGTTCTTTAGGCCAAAGAGCATCATAGTGTAACAAAAGGTACGCCAAGGATTTATGAAGGTTGTACTAAGTTGATGTTCTAGGATAATCCTAATCTAGTTGTATCCCAAGAACCCATTCATAAAGGATAATAAGGCATGCCTAGTCATAGTATCATTAAGTTGATTAATACTAGGCAAAGGAAAATCTTCTTTGATAGTTTCTATATTTAGATCTTATAAATTGATGAAAATGTGTATACTCCCATTTTTCTTAGAAACTACCATTATGTTGGGCATCCATTCTATGTAATCAACAACTCTAATGAAACCATCTTGTTATAGTTTTGCGATTTCATCACAAATTTCTAGGGAAAAATTAGGTATAATATTATAGACTTTTTGCTTAACAAGTCTAATTATAGGATTGAAAATGATGTTATGTTGAACTAAACATGGCTCTAAACTTGGAATATCCTCATATAAGTAGGCAAAGGCCTTAATGTTATCTTGTATGACCTTAGCGATGTCTTGAGCCTATAGGAATTTCAGTGAGAAACGTAATTTTAAGGTTTTCTTCCTACCACTATGTGTCTTGAAAATAATCTCAACTACAGATTCTTTAGTAATGTCTTCAACTTTAAGGTCAAGGGTTTTAACTCGTTTTTTAGGCCTTTCTAGAGTTTTCTCTACATAAGCTATATAGTCAACAAGAATCTTAGGCTTAAGATCCAGGTAATTAGGGTCAATACATTATTCAACATTACCATGGGGCCTACTTAGGCTCAAAGGCAAATTGATTTCCTCCTAGGTACTTATAATCCAATCTTGCATGTCAACCATAAGCACATTAAGTGGCACCTAGGTAATAAACATAATAAAATGGCTAAAACCCAATAAAATAATGTTATAAATAATGTAAAATTATCTGTTAATAGTGTATAAATGAGACAAACATGTTGAAACAAAGTCTACACAAGCATCTAAAGAGGGTTAAATAAGGCTATAAGGTATGAGTTCAAGGTAAGACAAGGTTAGATGTAATTGATTATGGTTACACTTTGCCAATTTTAGGTCTTAGTGGGCCATGGTTACATGGTTTCAAATGATAGTTAAGGATGGTCAAGCCCCATCAAATAATACCAATCAAAGGCTAAACAAAGGTCAAATGATTTCCTTCTACATACTTATACTCCAATCTTGCATGTTAACCATAAGCACATTAAGTGGCACCTGGGTAATAAACATAATAAAATTGCTAATGACCAATAAAATAATGTTATAAATAATGCAAAATACTTTGGTAATAGTGTATAAATAGACAAACATGTTGAAAAAGAGTCCACACAAGCATCCAAATAGGGTCAAATCAGGCTATAAGGTATGTGTTTAAGGTAAGAGAAGGTCAAATGTGAGTGATTATGGTTACACTTTGTTAGTTTCAGGCCTTAGTGGGCCATAGTTACATGGTGTCAAATGATAGTTAAGGATGGTTAAGCCCCATCAGCTAACATCAATCAAAGGCTAAACAAAGGTCAATAGAGACTACAATAGGTAGAATAAGGTAGATTTTGTGAAACTAGAGTTATATAGAAGTTACATGAGGTCAAATAATAATAAGAAGGTTCACAATGCATAACAAGGTAAAAAGAAGTTAAAGCACTATGAATCAAGGTTAAACCAATCAAGGTGGAAAATGTATGATAAAATAAGGTAAATAATAGTTAAAAAAAGAGCTAGATTTTGCTAGTTTTAGGCTTTAGTGGACCATAGCAAGAGGCTATAATGCTAACAGATAAGTTTGGAAACATGCAAAGGCTATTTCAATGAAAAATTGACACCTTTTCTTTTCACTATGCTAGGCTCTATTGATGACTATGCTGGCCTAGTTGATGGTTTCCCAGGGTCATTATGGATGATATTTGAACTCCTGATGATCCAAAAAACTAGTGTAGGGGGTTGGGATTGAATGTTGTGGCATTTTCACCCTATTTTCACCTTCTAGAAGCCAGAAATGATGTTCCCATTAGTGACTACATTAGGCCAGCATAGTTAAGGTAGGATCCAGTGTAGACACATGGAACAAAAAAATTCATGAGGTTTTAGGATTTGAATCAATGCTCCATTAGCTTCCTAGGGCACTATAGGATCTTGGAAGATTTTGAATTTACTATCTAGAGGTTGAAATTATTTAACAAAATTTATTTTCATAGGATTTTTCACTAGACTATGCTAGGCCAGCATAGTCATGCATGGATTTAGCATAGTTGAGAGGAATTTAGTGTCTTTATGGTGAAAATAGAATGAAATTATAGTTGCGTAAAGTTGAATAGGGTTCTGGACTTCCCAAAATAGAATGAAATTATAGTTAGGTTTTTGGCTATTCAAAGTGGTATGATGCTAGTCAACTTTACCATAAAACATGACTACACTGGGCCAACATAGTCATAGCTTATCTCAACATAGTCAAGAATAGAATTAATCTTTTCATGGTTAAATAACATCAAACTATGGTCAATTTATAGGTCCCAAGGCTTCAGGCTTCTCAAAAAATATTTTATGTCATTCTGAATTGTGAGATGTTCGTCAACTATACCAGGATCATGACTATGCTAGACCAGTGTAGCCATAGGCTCCTCCAACATAGTCGTGCATAAATCTTGATTCTAGATGAGCTTCCATAACCAATCAAACATGCTCATGAACTTTGGAAGTTACTAGTGCTCCTAGATAGGGTTTTGGCATTGAAATTATCAATTTCAATGGTTTCTTAGATCCTGGAGAAGTCATATACCTCTTAACTACGCTGGGCTAACATAGTTTAGCTTTTTTTTAGCATAGTTGAGAGGTTTATGATGAAACATTATAGGTTTTGGCTTGATTTCAAGGGTTTTGTGATCTTAATAGGATCTAGTGGGATTTTAGGATTTTCAAGAAGTCAATTTAACTTGTTTATTATCCACTTTGGGGTTTCCCATGTTGACTATGCTTGGCTCTACTGATGACTCTGTTGGCTCACCATAGGCATGGAAAACTTAGTGTAGTTGACATTGTAATATGTGTTTTGAATGAATTTTGATTTTACTAGTTGATAATCTAGGGTCATCAAGAGTCCTAGGAAAATGTAGAAGATATGGAATGATTTTTTGAAGGTTTATCATTATTTCCATGATAAATCCCACTTCACTACACCGTGATTATGTTGGGCCAGCATAGTCATAGGTTCCCTTTAGCATAGTTAGAGGTTTTAACTAAATTTTGGTATTTTTTAGTGAGTTTCATTAAGTTTTGGAGTTTTCAGAAGCTTTGGCTAGGATTTAGAAATATGGCATGCATGTTCCAGTGTTAGTTGAAAGCTTGGTAAGTGGGGAAGAAGCTTATCCCATTCTGACTATGTTGGACCATTTTAGTCATGTGCTTGGCTAAAATACCATCAAGAAAATGCATGTTGTAATCTTCTTAATATTGTAATCTTTACCCCATGAAACTAAAGTTTAAAATTTTATTATAAAATGTGAAGATTGTAATCCATGAGATGAAATTTCATATAGTTTATGTTTTAGGACTAAAAATGCCTCATAAGTGGTCGAAGCCTTAACCCCTAAGTGAAAAGAGTCATGTTATATCCATATTTATGCTTGGGATGTTAAAAATGACTTTTGGACTACTAAAGCTAGCTATGGCATCCAAAGCCACCACTTTCAATAGATTTCAAATGCTTGATGAAGTGAATGAGGATCATTGAACTTAGAAGGAAGGGAGATGAATAAGTTCCCAAAATTTAAAAATTCTCTGAAACAAAGCACACACCAAAGTTAATGTGGTTCCCCAACTTGGGTAGTCCATACTCAAAGGGTGCCTGACTAGCACACCTTAGGACTTTGTTACTCTCTAAATGTGATTTGAAGGGTACCACACCCTGTACAAGCTCTAAGATCTGCTTCAAAGTGACTCAACACAATGAATCCACTCAACCCTATAAGGTCCTAACAAGATTAAAATGTGGCTTTTAGGATCCCATATCCTTTACAACTTGAGCTCTACTCTAGGCTATTGTGGCACTACACCAACACTCAATCCTACATAATCCTGATAAGATCGAGGAAGATGCCTTCCGTCATAAAGTACATCAACCCTGTAGGGAAACAAAAGAGAATAACAATTATAAGAAATGAATGAAACTAAGTTTGCTGATCCTTGTACTTTGAGGTATAGCTCACTTTAAACAATGACAATAGATGAAAGATAGTATAATGAGGAACAATAATGATTACAATGATTGCTTGATAATGACACTTGATAGTACATAATGCTTGCACATTTCCCAATGGAATGAAGTCTTCTTATAGCCAATATGTTTCCAAAATGACTTTGTAATTTATGTAATACCTATCTAACAGTCACTAAAGATGTCTTTCTACATCATACCTTCATTCTAGAAAGATGTCTTCTCCCTAGGAAAGATGTCTTTGTAGAGACATCTTTGTGAAGATGTCTTTCTTAATAGAAATACATCTACTATTTTTCAAAGACATCTTTGTCTGAGAAACCTTTAATTTTACCAAGACATCTGTTGTTTTTTGGAGATGCCTTTACTAATTTCCCTTCACTTTGGCCAAGACATCTATTGTTTCTTGGAGATGTCTTTCATGAGATTCCTTTGCACTTTGAAATCTTCATTCCTTGTGCTTGCTCTTGAATTTTTGCATGCTTCCTTGAGTACTTGACAATGTCAAATTTTCTTGTGAGTCCTTGAGTCCTTTGCTTTTACTCCTAATTTTCTTAGTCCTTTTCCATAATCTTATCCTATAAAAACAACACCACACAAACATCCTTTGCTCTCCATTTTCCTTAAGGTTTTGACATACCAAAAGGTCAACAATCTTCCCCTTTTTGGTCATGTCCAAAACTTAAGAAAATGGGTTGGTATAATCACAATATAACTTCTAAGAATTTCATCCCTTTTCTATACATGAAAAAAAAGGGAATGAAGGATGAGAATGGCTCCGAGGGTTATAGTTCTAAGGATATATCATTTTAAAATAAAAGCATATAGAAGGTCATAGCAAATGAATTACTCATGAAATGATTTGTAGTCAAAGTCAAATAGTTTAAGAATTTATTAAAAAAATGATTCAACATTTAGATATTCCATAGGGCTAATAAATTAAAATCACTTATATCAAGAACAACCCTTTATCTGTTCACCCCAAGATTCATCGTAGGTCTAGGAAATTTAATGAATATCTTATCTCAGAACTAAGGAATATTTTGAGCAATCAATTAAATAGCAAATCTAGATTGAAACTATGAATATTATAATATATGATAATTTTTAACTCAAGGATTTTTCCATAAGAATATGCAACCATACACATATATAATTAGAAAGGTAATCACATGTGCACATACATTCACAAAACGAAATAATCTGACAGTATCAAATATAATTAACACAAGGTAAAAACATGATACTAGATAAAGTAACACATTATAACACCTTAAATGTGTAAAATAGCAACCAAAACCAAATATTTATTTGTCCAAAAAAAAAAATCTATCTATATAGATATACTTCAGGTTTTATCAAAGGTAAATGGGAACACCATTTTGAGTACAAATGAGAGTACTTGAGATTCTTAAAGATGAGTAAATATTTGCAATAATGATAATAGGTACATAAAGTGAATATAACAAAAGAGCTTTTAATTTAAGTTATAACATTTTCAGGAGCATTTACCAATAAGGATCTTACTTTTTTAAAAAATTATATAATATTACCAAAAAAGCTTTCTTTTACTTATTTTTTTTATGATGGAGAGTTGAAATGAAGTTTTGCTACTAGAGCATCATAGGACTCCCCTTAAACAAGTGCCTCCTTGAATGATAATTGATGATTAGGTATAGGTTTCCTCTATGAAAGTTCAGATTCTAAAGTTCCTTTTGGTTCAACTTAATCTTTTTTCATCAAAGTACCAACCCTGCAAACCAATGTAAAAATCATGTGTGGATACTAAAATCTACTATTAGTACTAATATTTCTTCAAAAAAAAAAAGTCTTGAAAAGATTCATGATGTTTATGAATGAAACTAATTTAAAATCTTGAACAATGTATAGTTCATTGTGAATGTAGCCAAAGTAAGTACCTAATAAATTTACTTTAAATGCGACACCACAAATTTTCAAAAAATCATGCTTATACTCACATAAAAAATACTACAAAAAAATATCTTATAAGTTCTGATCAAGAGAAATCATTTCTTATATGTCAAAAAATTTAGAAGTCATAAAATTTAGCAAGTAAGGAAATATAAACTTACCTTGACTTACCTTGTTGTAATTGAGAGTAGGAAGACTAATGAAGTTTGAGATGAGATCCTCTATCATGAAGTAACTCCTTACCTTTTGGTTCACATACATTTGATCTTTTGTATGATGACTCTAATTGATGATGTTCTTGATGATCACTTATTGGATCATTTGTGTCTTTGAGAGAACTTTTAATTCTTTATTTCTTTTCATTCTCAACTATTGTTGTCTATAAAATATTCTTAAAAGAACCTTTTTGACAAGACCAAGCATCAATCCTATTTTGATCATCATGAGAATAACCAAGATTTTGTTTACTACCACAATTTTTACAAAAAAATAAATTAATATCCTTACAAATGAAATTATCAAACTTGATTATGCTGGTGCTTGAGATTGTACCTTCTTGTGAGACTTTTTCTTAACTTTCATTCCTAGGATAACTTTTTTGTGTTTCTCCTTCTAGAGGATCTTTGTAATGCTTGTTAAAAGAGGTTAATTGTTTAATCTTAGCTATTATATTTAAGATTTCTCCTTTTAAATTAGTATCAATTACATCAAGTTTTCTATTCAAAAATTTATTTATCTTTCTAATTAAGTAATGAAGGATGAGAATTTCTTCTTGTAATTCACTATACCTTTCATCATTTTTACATTGTAAATCATTAGTAGCTTGGGGTAAATCTTCCTCTATTAGAGCCATAAATATAAGCTAAGAATATTTGGTAGCTTCATCTACTTCCTCTTCACTTTGTTCACCATTTTCACTCTTCTTGGTACCTAAAAACCCCCATACATCTTAACCCCGCCTACACCAACAATGTTGTAGATCTCATGATGAGTGTAGTATGGTTTGACAACATAGGGAATTATGGAGCCTTTAGATAGTGAAGCTAACTATGGCATCTAAAGCCATAGATTTCAATAGATTCCAAACCTCCAGTGAAGTGAATGACAATCATTGAACATTGAAGGAGGAGGAAGAATACATTTCCAAAATTTAAAATTTCTTTGAAATAAAGCACACACCAAAATTAATGTGGTTCCCCAACTTGGGTAGTCCACACTCAAGGGATAATTTGTGCTATTAAACCTTTAGACTTTTTTTCTCTCAAAATGTGGTTTGAAGGGTAGCTCCACTCTAGAGTTATTCAACACAATGAATTCACTCAACCCTACAAGGTCCTAAGTAGCTTAGAATGTGGTTTCTAGGATGTCACAAGCTTTACAATGTGAGCTCTACTTTAGAGTGTTATGAAGCTACATTAATGCTCAATCCCACAAGATCCTAACAACCCTAAGTAAGATGCCTTCCCACAAGAAGCACATCAACGTGGCAAGAAAACAAAAAAGAACAATAATTACAAGGAATGAATGCATCTAAGTTTGCTGATCCTTGTACTTTAAGGTAGAACTCACTTTGACCAATTACAATAAATAAAAGATAGTACAATGATGAACAATTATGATTACATGATTACTTGACACTGACACTTGATAGTACATAATGTTTGCACATTTTAAATCGAATGAAGTCTTCTTCTACCCAATATGTTTCAAAAATTAGTTTAGAATTTGTGCAATGGCTATCTAATGATCATTAGAGATGTCTTCTTTGAGGCTGAGATGTCTTTCTACATTAGATCTTTATTATGAAAAGATGTCTTCTCCACATGAAAAGCCTTCTTTTTGAAGATGTCTTCATGAATACATATTTCTTAATAGAAAGAAATTCGCTATTTTTCAAAGACATCTTTATCTGAGCAACCTTCAATTTGACAAAGATTTCTATTGTTTCTTGGAGACATCTTTACTAATTTTCCTTCACTTCAGCTAAGATGTCTACTATTTCTTGGAGACATCTTTCTTAAGATTCCTTTGCACTTTGAAATCTTTTTTTCTTGTCCTCAATCTTGAATTTTTACATGCTTCCTTGAGATCTTGATGATGTCAACTTTTCTAGTGAGTCCTGTACTGTCCGAAATCGTTGGTCTTCGGCTGGAATGAAACAGAAACCATGATATCCCCGAACAAGTACAGAAGATCCTACCTTCGCTTGAGGGCAAGCTGGAATTAACGAAGGCAGAGTACCTTGAGTGATCTGCATGTGGATCAGGCAAGGATTTCCCTGAACGTACACCGATATGCTATACGTTGGGTTATACGTAAACGGCGTAACGAGTGCGAAATGGAGCGTAAACGTACAGGAGCGTAAGCAGTAAACATACAACAATGAATGAAAAAACTGTAACAGATTTTAGCAAAGAAATGTAGCAATGTTATTGTGGAATGAAAGTTACAATGCACCGGTCTAACATAGTTGTGACTCTGACACAAGGAGGACAAATATCCCCGGTTGATGCAGGGATGATTGTGTGCTGGGTTCAACTGCAGGCACAGCGTAAAGGCTGGATGCTCAGCGTGCAGGGTCGAGGTTCAACGTATAGGGTTTTTTTTTGCTCTCGTTTCTTAGCGTCTCTTGAGTTCCGAAGTCCAGACAAAAGTATCTTGAGTTCCGAAGTTGCCATGTTTGATAGCAGATGTTGCCGTGGTCATCTGCGGATCCCAGGGAACTGCCCCTTGTTGAGTTCGACTCTGCTTGAAGCTATCTGTGGGGCCCTCAAGCTTTAGTCATGCTAGGGAGCGTCATGACTTAGCCTGATTCTTGTTGGAGAAGTAANGTAGCTAGATAGGGAAGTGGAGATTGTGGGGATTGGGGAGAGATCAATGGATTGTGCATGGTGAAGGGGATGTTCTGGTGTGTATACGAGTCATGTTGGTTCCTTTCAATAGTCATTGTCGAGCAGACTTGAAACCAAGACATGAGGTGCATGTTCTTTGGCGGAACAAGATTCTTGTTTAGTGTTTAAGAGGACTTGTTGGCATAGCCAAAGCCACGTGATGGTGTGTTGCGTTCTTTAGAGGAACAGGACCTCTGTTTAGTGTTAAAGGAAACCTATTGGCGAAGAGCCAAAGCCACGTAATGAGATGTTTCTTGAGTGTTCGAGACATGAGTACTTAGTCCCAAGACAACTTCCTTCCTACCTGGGGCTTGTATCATAAGTGCCGAGGGTATTTTTTTTGAAGAGCTTTGTTTTGATCTTGTACTCATGCTCGAGTGCCATGTTGTGTGTTGCAACTGCTTAAAAGTGTTCCAGTGTGCAATGGTGTGCTCAAATTTTTGGGTGTACTGGGTGTATCAGGAGTGTGGCTGAGTTAAGTATGTTGAGGGATAGAGAGGAAATGTAACGGGAAATGGGGATGGTGGCTTGATTAACCTGGTTACGTGTGTTAGGAACAATATGATACCTTGCTGCTATGATGAAGTGCATTCTCGTACGAACACTTCTGAGTGTCATCCTGCAAACACAACTCCAATGAGACAAGAAACCCATGATTGAGTAAGCAAGCTTAGACTTAAACAACTACTGATGAAATAAAGGCACTGGATGAGATTTCAAGCACTGTATAGGAATGGCAGCTATGTCATTAGGATCGGCCAATGGCGAGCGATGCAGCGATTCTGATGAAGTCTGAATGCAGCCACAAATCAAGGGACCGGAGATGAAATTGCCATTTTATAGTCATGCATGACTATCATGGGTTAGTTTTATGTCGTGATCCGTTGGACATTTCCCATTTAGCGTCGTGGTGGACGGTTCATTGCCAATTTCTAGTCTTGGCGGACTGTGAAGAGGCAAACTAGTTTATAGTCTTAGCGGACTCTAGCGAATGTGACTGTGGCAGTTTACTGTCGTATCGGACGAGTGCTAGTTTATTGTCATTGCGGACACTTTGTGATATCAGTTTATCGCCATGATTCCAGGGCGAGCTGTGGTATCATTTTACCGTCGTGATTCCAGGATGAACGCATGCCTGAGTCCATCCTCAAACATGGAATGGTTTCAAGAACAAGTGATTGGTTGGATTTGCAAGCTCATTCCCTTCCATGTCAGCTAGCTTGAATGCTCCGTTTTCATATGCTTTGGTAACCAAGTATGGCCCTTGCTAGTTGGCTGAGAATTTGTCCAGGTGTTCTCGAACGGCCTTAAGCACAAGGTCACCTTCCTTGATAGGATGTTTATGAACATCATGCCGATGGCATTGTTGTTTCCACTTTTGGTACCATTCAATCTGATCAAGGGCACGTATACGTTCCTCCTCCACCAAGTCCAAGTAAAAAATGCATAGATCATTGTTTTGCCCTTCGTCGAGGAGTCTGGAGAGTGTGATCCTTAAAGATGGTACCTGTAATTCCAAGGGTAAAACAGCTTCCGAACCATAAACAAGACTATATGGTGTCTTACTTGTGGAAGTCCAATGCGTAGTATGATAAGCCCATAGTGCGTATACCAGCTGCTCATGCCATCTTTTCTTGCTTTGGGTAAGCATCTTTTTAAGTACTATAATGATGGTTTTATTTGTGGCTTCTGCTTGCCCATTTCTCTGAGGGTAGTAAGGTGATGAAAATGAGTTTTTGATCCCTAGGCTTTCATAGAAAGTTTTGGTTTCGGCACTTTTGAATTGTGGCCCATTATCAGTGATGATGGTCATGGGGATGCCAAAATGGATCACAATGTTTTCAAGAATGAAGTTGCATACATGTTTAGATGTGGTCTTTCTAAGGGCGATAGCTTCTACCCACTTCGTGAAATACTCTGTTGTAGTTATGATGAAGCTATGCCCTGTAGAAGATGAGGGTGTTATTGGTCCAATAAGGTCCAACCCCCACTTTTGAAAGGGCCATGTGATTTGTGCCGTATGCAACTCATTTGGTGGGACATGGATCAGATTACCATGTTTTTGGTAGATATTGCATGTTTTAGTCTTGGAGAGACATTCATACTCCATATGTGGCCAATAATAGCCTAAGCATCTTATTTTCGTTGCCATTGCTTTAGGTGCTATGTGTCCTCTGCATAGTCCGTCGTGTACTTTCCCAACGATGATTTGGGCATCAGTGCTACCAACGCATGTTAGCAGTATGCCTTCGTAGGATCGATGACACAATGTATCCCCTACCAGTGCATATTGCTGAGAACGCTTTCGTACCGTGTCTTTTTATGCATTCGTCAAATGTTGCGGTGTTTCACCGTGTAGAAGGTACTCTTTTATGTCGTCATACCATTCTATCGTGTGTGTTGTACTAACTGATGCAATTGGTAGTGTATCGAGAGTATCGGTTATGGGTTTAGCACAATTGATTATGGAGCTTGGCAACATATGGAACATGTCAGGCGATATGTTTAGCACTAGCGTGGCCAGTGCGTCTATGATGGTATTATCGTTTCTGGAGACATGTTGCACGTCCATGTTTTCGAATTGCTTCATTAAGTGTTTAGCTAAGTTACAGTATGGTTGTAAATGTTGTGCTTTGCATGTATAAATGTCTATGACTTGGTTTAAAACTAGTTGTGAGTCTCCCCTGACCACAAGTCATGCGATGCCTGAAGCTAGTGCTACCGTAAGACCTCTAAGGAGACCTTCGTACTCTGCTATGTTGTTGGTACAGTGAAAGTTGAAACGATAAGCAAAGGGTCGGATCTCCCTAGAGCGATAGGTGATGACGGCAGCAGCACTTCCCCTTGAGAGGTGGATGCTCCATCAAAGTTCAAAATAGCATCATAGTCATCGGGTACTATGTCTATTGCACTCACATTTTCATCAGGAAATTCTGGCTCTATCATTGCTTGATCATGCGTTGGTGACGCAGTCATTTGATTTGCTATGGCTTGACCCTTAACTGATGATTGCGCTATGTAGTGTAGGTCAAACTCAGCTATCATGGCTTTCCAACGAGCTATTCTACTTGACTCGTAGATGTTTCCTGTGATGGCTCTGAGCACATTATCTTTGCAGATTATATTGACTTGGTTATGGAAGAGGTAATGTTGCCATTTTTTAAAGGAAAAGACCAGGGCTAAACATGACCTCTCCACCTCGTTATACTTCTTCTCATGGGCTACTAATGCATGGCTTAAGTAATAGATAGGAACTTCGATTCCATCATCTTGTTTCTGGCAAAGCATGGACGCGATTGACGAGTCCAAAGTGGCAAGGTAGATGTAAAACGGTTTATCATTTTGAGGTGGATAAACTGTAGGTAGTTGGAAAAGTGCTGTTTTAATATTGTCAAATGCTTCCTGGCACTATGGAGTCCATTCAAAATGGATGTTTTTGCGTAGCAGGTGGTTCATAGGTTTCAACTTGTCCATTAGTTTTTCTATGAAACGCCTGATGAACTGTAATCTACCTTGTAGACCTCAGAGTTCGATAAGGTTGCTAGGTGGTTTTAAGTTTGTTATGGCCTTAACTTTATCAAGGTCTACTCGTATCCCTGCTTCTGAGGCTATGATTCCAAGAATTTTTCCTGTTTTGACTCCAAAGACACATTTCTTTGGGTTAAGTCTCACTCATATTTTAAACAACACTTTAGCACCGAGTCAAGATCTTATACATGTTGTTCTGATGTCTTTGATTTAACCACAATATCGTCCACATAGTCATTGAGTGAGTGCAGCATGTAATCACTGAAAATAAATAGTCGTTGAGTGATACGTGGCCCCAGCGTTCTTGAGACCGAAGGGCATCATTGTGTAACAGAAGGTACCCCATGGTGTCATAAAGGTTGTCCAGATCTGATGCTCTGGGTTGATGCGTATCTGGTTATATCCTGAGAAGCCATCCATAAAAGATAACAAGGTGTGCCCAGCGGTTGAGTCAACAAGTTGATCAATGCTGGGTAGGGGAAAATCATCTTTTATGGTTGCAACGTTGAGATCCCAGAAGTCAATGCATAGGCGAATGCTTCCGTTATTTTTCGGGACAATGACCATGTTGGATACCCAATTGGCGTAATCGACAGCCCGAATGAAACCTACCTGATAAAGTTTGG